>JABEVS010000430.1:818-54716 GCA_018290735.1 Coelastrella sp. MACC-549
GGGGGGGGGCTACGCAGGGGGGTAAACTTCTACTGGATCTGAGATCCGTAAACGTGTGGTCAGAGGCCGCACGTTCTCGCGAATCGAAGTGAAGGGTACCATGCGTCCCATGAGCCATTCGCTGGCTCGCTGGCTCGCTGGCTAGCGCCGGGAGGGGTTGGAGTCCCCCAATTATATTGGTATCATGAGCTAACATTAGCGAGATTACATGTGCACCTCAAAGATCCCCAGAGTCCCGGACTCTGAAGTCCCGGGGGCCCAGATTTCATGATATGATCAAGGCTCAAGCACACTGGCACATCAAGCGCTCCCAAGTAGGTGAGTTTTCCCGTATATTTGTACATGTATGCAGTCTGAATTCAACCTAACATCAAGATTAGATTACCCTCAAGGGACGCCTTCAAGGCACAAAATCCCACTCAGTTGGGGTGGTATACACGCTGGTAGATGATAATCCTGTGAAATGCCTTCAAGGCGTAGCTGGACTACGAGGCACCCACAGCATACACAGGGTGGCGCCCCCAACGCATGTCAGCGCATTTATCATAGCATTGTTCTCAACTTGTTGCATAGCTCAATTTTTGTTACAGACTCCCGAGCGGAAAAGCCTCAGACTGCTCAATGAACAAACACACATATCAATATGCAACTTTGCATTAATGCTGCAAGAGGTCAATTGATGCATTTGCAACGTTATGCAACGCATGCAACGACAGTATTCTGCATTGCCAATGGTCATGGGCGATGACATCTATGAAAGCAACTCACACGACATGTTGTGCCACAAGTTGAACTGCCAGCCAGGTTAGCATGCCAACCTATGCATCAGCTGATCAGGTCATGAATGTCAAAATCACCATCTCCCAGAGCAGCATAATCCATTCTCATTATATATTATCAGGGTCAAGAGGCGTACCCAGTGGCGTATGTAGCGCCAAGATGGCGGTCACTGCAGCAGCAATAATCTCTTGATGCTTGATGGCACATTAACTCCTCACCTGTCAGACACATTCTCCCCAGAAAGCTCAGAAAACATACGGCGAATCCAATACTCAACCGAACCAAGGTCGTGTACTGTAATTTTGCTTCAGTGTGAAAACACCTAACACTGCAGCACATGATGATCATGTGTCAACGGCTGCATGATGCAGCTCACAACAACACCGTGTCGGCAGGCTGCCAATGCAAATGTTGACTCATGGCATGCATGCTCAGGCATGGTGTGAAAGAGTCATGTGGGTAGCTAACAGACCGTCTCAACGCTGCCTGGCTCACAGCTTTCAGTCATAGTACTTGGTGCAGCAGGCGACCACCGCATCTGAAATTTCAGTTTGAATAAGTACACCCTGGGCTTGTGCCTTGGTAGGGACCACAATGGACACCACCACCAGGGATCACCAGGGACCACCAGGCTTGGCAAACAAGCAGTCTTAAGACAGCTTGTGAGCCTCATGGCAGCTGGAGGTAAACATTAACAATCTGGATGTGTATGCATCGCACTGGATGTGCGAATCCACACAACTGGTCTACGACAAACACTCAGTCATGACATTTGTAATCAGGGGGATCAACAGTAAAAAACCAATACAGTAGCTTAATTTTGTAACAACACATGCATGCACCTGTGTAAACAACACTGATGTCACGGGGTGCCACGTCAAACTATCAGGCCCTTGACTGGCACATACACAATGATGCCCAAGCCCCAATGCCTACGCAATATCCACAAATGCCAGCAATGAAAGGGACCTCAAAAGTACCACTTGGCGTTGAACGCCAATGCAATGTGTGGTTGTGAGCTGCCCTTGCAGTAGGCCCCACTTTTTGATATTCATGGTTATGAGCGTTTTCACTACAAGAATGTCAAATTCTCTCGTCATCAATCAGAGTGCACATGTTCTTGTGCCTTCACAGTACAAGACACAGTAATGCTCTTGCAGCACAATTTGTGCAACTTGGTGCAATACAGCTGAGCTGCAGGCAGACCATTTGAACTCACAAGAGCCACACAGTACAGGTCGCTCTCGGTGCATAGCCAAAACCTGAACAAGGAAAAAATTCTTCTGCACATAACAAGGACAAGACAATCAGGCTGAATATGCAGGCACGCATGATGAACGGCACGTCCCACACAAGCCAGAGCCATGGTTGAACCCCACTGTGGCAATCACCGCATGAACTCAAGCACACTAAAAGCACACATGAGTAACTCAATGAAGTGACAACCTTGAGGGCCCTGAGTATGCAGGACACTCTGCACTTGTGGGCTTTGCTTCACTCCACCAGCACCACTCTGACCAGTTGACCGGGTATCAGTAGGCTGCCCTGTTGTGTTGTGCCACCATGTCGGACACCTTCCTGCTCTTGTAGCCTGATCCATCACCAGCAAATGACAGCGGGTGAACACCCAGCACATCCCAGCTGACCAGGTTCCACATGAACACACCTGCACGCGATGACAGCAGCAGAAGCATGACAAACCCGCTCGTTGACACCTTGATGCTCACTGAACCAGCGCTGGCCAAGAGGAAGACCAACAGAGTCTAAAAGAAGCAAGTCTTGTTCAGGGTTACAAGCATCTGTCGCTCATAATGGCTCTCCAAAACCATCTGGGACGCCTGGAGGAGAGCAAACACAGACGTCAGCTGAGCACCTTTGACAGTAGCGGGTGTAAACCCATCATCATGTGTGAGTAATCCTGGCTGCTCACCTTTGATGCTGTAACCAGAGCCTGGTGCACCATCCTGCAGCCACTGCAGCGCAGCCTTGTAGTACTGCTCCAGATAGTCTGTGACCTGCTTGTTTGCCCAGGGGTTGAGCTTGTCATTGAACTGCCAGCAAATGCCATACTGCGGGGTGCGGCCAGCCTATACACCATGCAGGCAGTAACCATCAGTTCACAACACTCACAGCCATGACAACTTTGCTTGCACCAGCATCCGCATCCTTGGGAAACATTGGCTTGTTGTGTCCATGTCCTGCCCATGATACATGTGAATGTTGAACACCAGGCACTGCCTGTCGGTTGGCTGTTACCAGACACTGTCACCTTCTGCCCCCTGTTCCCCTCACTTCTCTGTCACCTCTCCCCCGTGTTACCTGTGCGGGGGTCTTTGCCAGTGAATCACAGTACTGACTGGTGCCTCCTCCCAGCCCAAACTCTCCATAGTATATGTCCTTGCCCTTCATGCTGATGCCCCACTGCTGCAGCTCACCAGCAGCAATCTCAACACTGTCCTGCAGAGATCAACAACACACCAGCTGGCTGCAGATACGCACTACTAAGATTGTGCTCATGCACCCTTCAAAATACAATTAGCACAGCCAGCGTAATCAACTTAAGAGTGGTGACGTCACCGCAGATCGGGCATCTGGGCTCACCTGCATCTTGCTGAGCGTGGGTGTGCTGGGCTGGGGGGCGTAGGCACTAATGGCCACAAAGTCAGCCGCAGCAAACAGCTGCTTGGCCAGGTCAGCCTTCACGCCACCTGGCACCTGGGCTGCATACCCAGCCACACGCTCAAAGTTGATCTTGAAGCCCATTTGGAGGTCAGATGCATATTGGCCTTTGCCATTACTGAGTGCCAGGTTTCTGGTGTCATGCAGCAGTGACAGCCACTGACCGCTCCAGCCGAACATGCTTGTGCCCAGCTCCCCCTGCAGGTTGAAAAGAAAGGTCGCCCCCTTGCCCAGCTGCTTGTTCACGGCGTTGGCAAAGGGCTTCAACTGCAGCACAGCAGCATTGCACATCATACAGGGTTCAGTGCCACCCCATGGAGCACAGGAGCAGAGGCTCTGGTTCGAAGTTTGAAGACACCTTCACCCCCCCGAGTACCTTGCAGCTACCACAGGTTGATATTGACTGCCCCAACTTGCTAGGCTGATCAGACAACCCAGATCAGCTGCACACCACACCAATTTTCATGAAGCGGTTGTCAGCTTCACCCTGCTGGTGTCAGGTGGGAAGAGTCTGTTAAAAGTATTCTTATTGCCCGCTGGTCCCACCGGCAACATGCTGCTGCCGCCGCCACTTGGTGCTAGTCAGTTGCTCACTGGCTCTAACAGCCCCTTGAACACCACAAACACCAGCAGCTAGTGCTGGCCTGATACCACTCTGTTGTGCTGTGGTTCCTGCAAGGCTGCAGTGAATCACCCCCTCCCTGCCCTGCCCACCTGAATGTCCCAGTAGCTATAGCCATCTATCTGCTGTGTGGGATTGAGGTTGAGGTAGTTCCTCCACTGGTAGGCCTGCACTGCGTTGTCCAGGTGCGGTGTAAGCATAATTGTCTTGAAGCCCTGAGAGATGACAGTGCTTAGACACCCAATCAGCTGATCCTCAAACCTAAAGCAACAACAACAGCAGCAACACAACAGCATCTGCTGAGCACAACGAAGGTCGTGATGTCGACAAAGCAGTGCTTTTGAGTCAGGGCAGCATGACTGATCAGCTTGTGCCACCCACCAGTTGCAGGCTGTCAGGGAGCATAGCAGGGCAGCTGAGAATGTTAGCACTAAACAGATCTTTTGCTGGGACTCTGACTGTGTATGCTGGGCTCCTGAAAAGCAGTGTTGTCATGACCGCTGGAAGTTCAGCTCAAAATAGCCATGATGCACCTCAGGACTGGCTGCTGGCGGAACCAGCACATGTTGCTGCAGGCACCAACACGCCAGGGAGGGGGTTGGGCTGTGTGGACGCTTCTGCTCACCTTTGCAGAACATCACGAGCGAATTTCTTGCAGGGCCCCCCTCCCCGCTCCTTATAGCAAAAGTGTCGGATATCAAACTGCTGCTTGTCACTGAGCGGCATCTGCAACACATCAGAAAAACAGCGCCCATGAAAAGGCCGGATCAGATCAGGAAAGGACCAACATGGAGGAGGAGGCGCAACCTGCCGCATGCACCAGGGTCTTGCTGCAGGATCTTGCTGCAGAGGAGTGTACCAACCGTTTTGTGAGGGTAACCTGTACTGTACTGCTGAGCCCTACAGGAGCTGTGTCCAATGTGGCGACACTCACAGCAACCATGCCAGTTGTGGTGCAGCAAAGCCAGTTGGGCTTGTTGCATCTGCAGGAATATCTCACCCAATACTGTGTCAACACGATGTTGATCCTGTCCGAGCCATACTGCTTGATGTTGTTTGTTATCAGCGCACACCAGTTGGCTGCTCTGCCATTCTGTCGTACTGTGCTGGTGATGTCACCCAGATCAAACAGGATCACCGAGCTGCTGAGTGACAAAGGTGTATTACTCGCTGTACCCGCTCCAGGTAGTACCATTGCGGCTGGAGAAGGAGATGCCTGGCCGCCCTGCTGCTGTGGTGGGGCTGCCTTAGCTGACTGCTGTGCTATTCCGGGACCTGTGGTTCCTTGCACAGAGGCCATAGCGGCAAAGCACGGAGCGACGATCAGAGCTGCTGCAACCATGACGCCTAACTGGCGCCGCAGTGGTGGAGGCAGTCGGTTGTGTGCTGCCATCAGGCTCTCTGCGAGACTTGCAGCTTCACGGCGAATTCTTCACTGGTGACAGCTTGAGGACCCCTTCAAGAATCCTGCAGGTGTATAACAAGTACAGATACATGTTTACTCAGGCTTTTGAATCATTTGATGGTTCGTTGGTACTGATGCCTGGAGGGTAATCGCAGGAGCGTGCTGGTCGAGACGTATCAAGGATGTATGATGGCGTAACAATGTGCCATGAGTTTCAATGAGAAGTACATCAACGCATGGCCGATATCACCACAGGGGTGACCGCTGCAGCCTGTAGGGTGACCGCTGCCAGAAACATGATTGCCTCATTACGACACCTTCGATGGGCAACAATAATTGAATGACATAGAACTGTATCACGTTGCATTATACACGTTGATCCAGCAGCAACATAGCAGATGTGCCCGACTGAGCTTACCTGATTGGGTGCCGCAGGCTCTGCAATGCTCCGTTCCTGCAGTGAGCAAATTTCGGCTACATTTACTTATAATACGAGCAAACCATGCACTAAGGATGGATTTTTCAACAGAAACCAAGCAGGAGTTCCAAACCCCAGGTTAGTCACACAGAGTTACTTACTCAGGTTGGCTCCCGAAGGGCGCACTGCGAAGATCGTGGTTTGAATTTCTATTGTTTTGGTTTGCGTAGGCGTTTGTGGGTTTCCGTATATTTTGGCAGCTCTCGAACTGCTGCTGCCAAAACCACGCATGCGTTAGCTGTTGTATGAAGCCCATTGGAACTACAAGAGCTTATTGTGTGCTTGTACTATCTCCTAGTCACGCATAGGCGGCCAAGTGGTTTCTGTGATTTCAAGGATGTGTCCCGTAGGTGTGCAGAGATGGATACATGGGGAACTAGGCCAGCTGACGGGAAGGTGGATGTTACCGTCAAACCTTCTGGCATCTGCCAGAGGGCGGCAGAGGCGTGCAGTACGAGCTAGGGTCACCACCAGCAGGACCGTGAAGAACCAGGTGGACAGCAGCAGCCCGTTGCAAAGTGTTGACGCCATGATTCAGCCCTCTTATAAAGGTCCTGCAGACTGGTTCTTCACGGAAAGCGGTCAGAATGCCTGGGTAGAGGCAATGGAGGTGGGACGCAGTGAAACTATTGCCCACCCTGTATCCAGCACTCATACTCACCCTCAGCGCAGACACAGCAGCCAAAACACAGCAGACAGATAGTGTCTGCAGTTGTAGATGATTTCAACCATATCAGACTGCCCCGCAAGTTGTAGCCCCCATGGCTCTATTGTCCAACACAGGCCAGCCAGTGTGCGCCTGTGGTGTTGTGTTCGCAGCTGGACACTTTGACCCCCGACCTCCCAGAGCTGCTCATTGAAATGGGCATCAAATACGACCCTGACAAGTTGGCTGCGCAACTCAGCAGCAAGTGGCCACAGGTGAGGACTGCACAGGGAGCAGCAAGTAGCAGGCTAGTTGAATCGCTGGCATCCACAAAGTTTTCATCCTGGTCACTGACTCTTGGACTGCTAACGCCGGCTGAGGCCAGCAGCCCGCTGAGGTGCTGATTATAGGCGCTGCATAGGCACCAACTGTGCAACAGGCTGCTCTGCAGCGCACCCTGCCTCACTGTAGCCTATCCCAGCGCTCTCACTAGGTCTGCTGTGGCCCGTCGTGGACTTCAACAGGTATATGGCCGCGCTGTGCGGATAGCAGCATCCTTGGGAGGATTCATTGCTCGTGTTGCTCGAGACTATGCTCTGGGACAGCTGGAGGTGAACATGGCGTACAGGTGCGGGCTATCAAGCCTCACTAGAGCAGTCCTGCACCCCACACACAGCAGCAGCTGCTGAGGCACAGGCAGGACCCCTGGCGGAGATGAGATGCTGATCTGGCATCTACAGCTGTCACTGGCGTTGACCAGCCAAGTGTCGGCCACTGTAATGCAGATTGTTGCAGAGTCTGTGATGGCATCTTCCGCACAGTGATGTGTCAGTTGCTCTGTGAGGAGCAGCTGTAGTGACGAACACATTATTGATGAGTTGCACTTGCCACTCAGTTGTTAATATGTCTGCTGGCAACCTCCACAGGGCATCTGAGCTGCGCAAGCTGCTATCCAGTCTAGGCCCCTCCTTTGTTAAAATTGGCCAGGCCCTGTCAGCACGACCAGACCTTCTGCCACAGGTGAGGCACAAGGAGAGCGGGGTCCAACAGGGGCTGCAGCACCAGTAACCAGCTGTAGCCAGTGCATGAGCACAATTTGCCTCATCTTGGGTGTCCCTGGGCAGCGCATACTTCACGGTCAGGCTGTGGGGAGCTGGTACTTGAATGCAGATGGGGTTTGTTAATGGGCGCATGGACACAATGTGGCTGCCTCTGCTGCTGCTGCTGCTGCTGTGGTTGTTGTGGTGCAGGTGTACCTTGAGGCGTTGTCTGAGCTGCAGGACCGCTTGCCCAGCTTCCCCAATGAGATTGCCTGGGCTGTGATTGAGGAGGAGCTGGGGGTGCCTGTGGGCCAGGTCTACGAGCAGCTCTCAGAGCAGCCAGTGGCAGCAGCCAGCTTGGGACAGGTGAGCTGGACACCCACGCAGCAGCGGTGGGACAATGGTACAGTCATGGCAGCAGTTGCAGAGCAGGATGGCAATTGGACATGCCCAGCTTGGATCAACCACAACAGTGTCTCAAGCTTGTCATGCCTGAGCCGCGACTGCTGCCTACATCCTCACCAGTGCACGTTGTGCCCAACAACAGCATTTCTTGTGCTGTGCAGCCAGCTGTGGTCCTTACAGGGCACTTGTCGGCAGTAGATGATATCTTCGCCTGTTTCTCAGCAGTCTGGTGCTTGTGCTGGTTGCCTATCTGCTGTGTTTGTGTTTGTGGCGTGTCAGGTGTACCGGGGAGTGCTGCGTGAGACTGGCGAGTCCGTGGCTGTGAAGGTGCAGCGGCCCGGGATTGGTGAGAGCATTGCTGTGGACATGCTGCTGCTCAGGAGGCTCATGGCGGTTGTGGACAACAACCTGCCGCAGGTGATCGGACGTGGCTGCTGCGGGGCAGACCATGCAAGCAGCTGGCTTGATTTGCTGCTCTGCAGCTTTGTTCAGGGATGAGGACTGCTGGCCTTGGGACCATCCTGAGAAAAGGCATGCAGCAAGGTTCCCCACTAGCTTATCATGTTTTTTCACTAGCTTATCATGATTTCTCACTATCTTATCCTTTTCACTAGCTTATCATGAAAAACCATAAGATACACATGCTGTTGTAACCTGCAGCAGCAAGGGTGGGTCAGCTGTCAAGTACGCGGCTACTGGTGGCTCACATTGTTTGTCTCCTGGCTGTTGCACGCAGGTATCCCAGCCGCTTGTACCCCTTGTTGATGAGTTTGCAGCACGTCTATTTGCTGAGCTGGATTACATGGCAGAAGGCAGGAACGCAGAGAAGTTTCAGGTAATGCACACACAGCCTTGCAGCGCATGTGTTGTCAAGTGAACAAATGCAAAAGCCTTTCTTAGCTCCAGAGTCTTAAGTGCCCGCTTGCCTGACTCCAGCAACATAAGACATCACTGCAGCCAGCTCAGCACCTGTGCAGCAGTGCAACTGCGTCTGATGGCTTGTACCATTGCTGAAGGGATGCTGCTGCCGCAATTATGGACATTGATGGGTCTTGGTGTGCAGAGGTGCTTGTGTTGGGAGGCGTGTTGGCAGAGGCAGCATACTCTGGTGGACTCGGGGAGTCCCTGTGCCTTTGGATGTGCTGCTTGCGGTGTTTGCAGCCACTTGTTTGCTGCCAACCAGTTGATGAGTGTGACTCTCTGTGTGTGTTGACAGGAGCTGTATGGCAGCATGGCGCGGGTGCGGACGCCTCGCATCTACTGGCAGGCCACACAGCGGCGTGTGCTCACAATGGAGTGGATTGATGGTGTCAAACTCACCAACAAGGTCAGTGTGTGGCCCCAAGCCACCTCAGCACACTGCTTAAACAGACTACATGTCTTGGAAGGGCTTCCAGTTGCATTCTCAACTGGTAGTTGGCCACCTTGGTGCAGTTGCAGCTCCAGGGATCTTGAGGTGGCAATTGTAGAACACTCACCAGCCATCAACCCTGCTGCTGCTGCTGCTGCTGCTGCTGGTCTCCAGGCTGCCATGGATGCTGCTGGACTCAACATTGTTGATTTTGTTGATGTTGGTATAGAATGCACATTACGGCAGCTGCTGGAGTATGGCTATTTTCATGCTGGTATGATGTCAGCATGAGATAGTCTGAACGTGGTGTGCTGTGTGCTTGTTCAGGGCTTGCCAAGTGGTTGCGACTGCGACAGTAGGTTGTCATATGGTTAGACATTACAAGTGATATCTTCTGCACTACTGCTGTGCTCAATGTGGCATCACTAATAGTCGTGGGATCATGTTGTTCAGCACTTCCTGAGCTGCAAGCTCTGTTCGGAGTTGCTTCCTGTTGATCTTGCATCTGCTTTGCTCAGATACAAGGTGCTGCCCTGCCATGCTGCGATCCTTGTGTCACTTCAGACCCACACCCTGGCAACCTGTTGGCCACACGTGACGGCACCCTGGTGTACTTGGACTTTGGCATGATGAGTGAAGCACCTGAGTATGCACGCTTTGCAATCATGGCACACGTGGTCCACCTTGTCAACAGGTGAGGCCAGCAGCAAGCAGCAGATGATGCTGGTCAGCGGCAGTGACAACAGCACCAGGTCTGCCGTCAATTGTGCACCCCTTGCGGTACCTTGCTACTTGCACCATCATAAGGGTGAGGAGCACATCCTGTTGGCCAGCATGTGTTGTGCCCTGCCTGTCTGCGGCCTCTCCAGGGATTACGATGCCATGTGTCAAGACTACTACACGCTGCAGTTCATGGACCCAGCCATAGACACCGCACCAATCGCTCCAGCATTGCAGGTGAGCTCGCCAGGGGCAGCCAGGGTGGTTGCAGATATTTCACAGCCCCTGGCACTGAGCAGCTACAAGCCTGGTTTGCATTTTGGAATGGTGCTGGCATTAGATACCTGTGCCATTCTCAGCGTGTTTCATTGCAACAGAGTAATGCCATCTTTTGCTGTGTTGAATTCAGCTCTTTTGCCTTTGACCAGTTGTCCACCACGTCCTCCTGTGGGTCATGTCGTACAAGCCAGCACTGCTGTGGCTTCTTGTCCAGGCGTTCTTTGACAACGTCCTCGATGCAAGTGTGAGCGAGCTGAATTTCAAGGCCATTGTTGATGGACTCGGCAATGTGCTTTTTCAGTACCCGTTCAGGGTGCCTGCCTACTATGCTCTGATCCTGCGCAGTCTGACAGTGCTGGAGGGGCTGGCACTGCAGGCCGACAGCAACTACAAGCTGCTGGGGCGGGCATACCCATACATTGCTCGCAGGCTGTTGACTGACCCAGCACCAGAGCTCAGGGCAAGCTTTGAAGACCTCATCATCAAGGTGCAGGGAAACATACGTGCTAAGTGATGTGTGCTATTGATGGGGTGTGTGCACTGAGAAGGTTCTGATAATGCCCTACAGAGGGTATGGGGCCTACCAACATGTCTATTGGTGTCATGGCATTTGAGTGTCCCATGCCTCAACCTGCGGTCTTGATTATTGAAGGTGTTTGGTGCCACCTGAGGTATGGAAGAAGCCTTCCCCTACATGACAGAGCTTTGCCACTGCATGTATTGGCGCAGAACGACCAGTTGCGCTGGAATCGGCTGGAGAACTTGCTGCGTGAGGGCAGTAAGAGCAGCGATTTCGATGCATCTCAGTTGTGGTTGCTTGCCAACTGGCTACTGGGCCCAAATGCTGAAGGCATCCGGCATAAGCTTGCTGTGGAGCTGGCACGCATGTTGGATGCAACAGCTGCAGCACAGGCGCGAGAACGAATAGCAGAAAGGTAAGGTCGAGTATCGGCCTTGCAGGATGCAAGTGACCAGTTCTTTTCCAGCATTTCTTCTGTGCGTACAGTAGGCTGGAGGATTGCATGATGGACCCCAGGCAGGGTCAGCATGACCTGATAACCTGTTGATGACATCATCATAAGGGGTAGTGCACATTGTTCCAGCATGGATAGCAACAATCTGCAATGGCACTGAGCATTTCCTCCAGGATCTCGTCTACTTCCAGCAATGAGTGATCTGTGTACCTGCCTGGTGCATGGTTTGTGTACCTGCCCGCTGCAGTTTCAACAACCCAGATCTTGCTAACAGGCTTGTCCCAGTACAACCCTCTGAGGAGGAGGCTAGGCAGCGAGCAGCACTGCTGGCCAGCACTGTGCGGCAGAGGCTAGCAAGCAGCAGCAGCAGCAGCAGCAGCAGCAATGCACCTGTACAGAAGGCAGCAGGCCAACAAGTAGACGGTGCAGCAACGAGCTTGGCATGGCAGGTGGGTGCTGTTGCAGCTCATGCGTCACACTGTGACATGCCACATGCTTGCTGCCTGCAGGTGTGGTTGCCAGCTGTCTCTGCAGTCCAGTTCACAAGCAGGTTGTGTGACGGCTGGGCATCAGCTGAGGATGATCCCTACCATTGATGTTGAATTTCTGGGTCAAGCTGCAGACATTATGTGCTGTATACCAGGAAGAAACACTGTTCAGTGAGACTGCATGGCATCTACCCGCACTGCACACACTGTCAGTCTGCTGTTGTGTCTCTGACTTGCAGTTCCCCCCTGGCACCGGTCCCTTTGGCACATATACACCTGCTGATGTGGCACAGCTCCAGGCAAAGGCCCAGGCGATGCTGGCAGCCACTGGCCCACAGCTACAGAAGCTAGTGCAGCAGCCAGGGGCGGTCCAGTTGCTTCAGGATGTATCTAGACAGCTAGCACAGCGGTTTGCAGCGCGTGTGATCAAGTTTGCCTTTGCTGGCAGCCAGGATGCCACCTCTAGTGCAAGCCTGTGATACCTGCTACCCGCCATCAGCAAGACCAAGCAGGCTGGCAGGTAGTATCTCGTACAGCAGCTGCCAACTGTGGTCGCCAACAGCACTGCAGCAAGAATAAGCAGCAGTTGTATATTCTACCATTAATGGTCCTGATTACACCAGGATCTGACTTGAAGGGTGTTCCTGGTGATGCAACAGTAATGGCCAGGGTGAGCACCACGCAACGATGTCATCTGGTTGTTGCTGTTCCACAGGTATGCGGTTTGTTTGCAGATGGGCCAGTGGGTTTGACCTTGTTGCCTTTAATTGAAGAGCTGCGTCACTGCTGATCATGGTAGGGCCAGCCTGCAACTTGCACATCCTAGATTGCTGCTCAGAAATTCTCTGAGGACCAACTTACGTTCACTTTATTGGGCGAGTGCTGCAACGCACCATGCGTTGGTTTAGATTGACTGTTTGATTGCTTTTGCTGATTGAGCACCCTGAGGGCTGGGGTTGTGAAGGGAGGGAGCTGAGGAATTTTTGCGTCAGTCTCCTCGGCTGTATATTTTTTTCTATGTGCGGCGCGCTGCAGCGCCTGCTGTGGTTGCAGCTGCGCTGGTCAGTCTGCAGAGAACTGCATAGGCTCCTATCAGTGACTCCTGGGCAGGCTCTCCCTCTGCAAGCTCTGCTGCGCGACAGTCTGCTGCATGGTGTATTGGCGCAGTAACATTTTCATTGTAGTTGGACCAGGAGTTATCTGTGCAACACTGTGATAATACCTTTGCCTGGTGGTGAAATGCCACTGGTGATCATCACGCTCAGGAGTGCAGTGGTCTGGCTGTGACTCGATACTCCGTCGACAGCTGGCCGTTGTGCATCATTTGGCTTTCCTTTTCGGTTAAGCTTGGGGCTTGCAATGACTAGAACCTGTCACAGTACCTTGTCGAGAATACACCTTACTGTAAGTTACAGCACATGTGTCGCATGTGCCTGCTGTAGACGCAGACACCCGGTGTTAGACGCAGACACCGAGGGGTATGACAACATAGAAATTCAAGCCAGCGATCCAAGGCCTTTGCAGCCCTGATGCACTAACCTTTGTTTGTGTGTGGAGCGCCACCAGCGGATTGAATGCAGACCAATACATGTGCGCTGATGATATCAACATGATAAAGCTAGCTTGCAGTGCTTTATCGCATGATATGTGTAAGCCCGCTGGTGAGCTACGTCTTCAAACGCCACTAGACGCTCTAGATTTCTAGAACCCATGCTTTCTGCGGCAGAATCGGCAGCAGGCCAGCGTCCAGAAACCCTGGCCTGAGTTGAGTGGGCATACTGTGCTGACCACCTGCAGTTGGACGCCCCTTTTTGTAGGGCTTGTTAAACGTCGGGCGCACGTCCTCGAGGTTAGTTTTGTTTCAGTCATGCTGTTGATGCGTGCAGAGTGAAGGCAGTCTTCTCAGCACCATAGCTGGCCGGTACAAAGCAGCACATCAAGCATAGGGTAACATGCAGGATTGGCGGTGTGGGCATGAACAGCAAGCCATCAGCCCCGCAGCTTCCAGCAACACAGTCAGCTGCGGCCACAGCCGGCCTTGGAAGCCCCAGCATAGCAAGTCCTCACTTAGCAAATGTGATGATTGCTGCAGCGACTGCTGCTGCTGCAAGAGCTGCTCATGATGTTGGGCTGGGTCCACCTCTCAGCGTTGATTTGCTCACAGCAGTAGCGCTGTCAGCTGTTAGGTCGCCGACAATTCCTCCTGCCGCATCATCTGGGTTGGGTGTGGCCTCACCAGCCGCTGCAGGAGCACAAATACCCTTGTCACCGTCAGCGTCTGCTCCTTCAGGAGTGGCTACAGTGCCTCTAGGCAGCCCTGATGGAACACCTGCACCCAAGACTATTGGTTGTGTTGGCATGACCACATCATCTGTTGGCACCAAGAATTCCTTTGCGCTGCGCACTGCTTGCAGCCGGCTGTTAGCAGGACAGTCTGTGGAAGAGGGAGCATTGCAGGTTGAGGTTGCCAGGCCACTGGCTTTAGCAGCTGCAGCTTCCATGAAAGCACCCACAGCAGCAGTACAGGCACTGCCCAAGCAGCAGCCCAAGCTCATGAAGCAGGTATCATCAGGAGCTGAGGCAGGGCTGTCGCCCTTTGCTGTTCAACAGGCTCCAGGTGCATGCAGCCCGGTCCGTAGCCCTCACAGAGCGGCTACAGCCGCAACAGGAAGTAAGACAACCAGCAAGCCTGCTATGCTTGCTCAGGTGTCAGCTTATGAGAGTGGTGAGATCCCACGACAGCAGTCAGCTCCAGAGGGTGAGGTGCCCAGCAGCACTGACCAGAGGAAGATCGCAATAGCCAAGGTGCCTGGACAGCAGCCAGGTTCTAGTGGTGCAGTGCCGCAAAAACAGCATGAGAAGCAACACAGTGGTGCTGCAGGGCCATCAAGGTTGGGGCCGCATAACAGCAACAGCTCTAGGCCAGCAGCAGCTGCAGTTGCAGCCAGGGGCAGAGTGCCAGCACGGGGAGGCAAGGTCACAGCATTTATGATTAAAAACACCAGCAAACAGCTGTCACAGAAGGTGTCGGCTGCAGCGGCTGCCACATTTGGGCGAGGGATAAGTCCAGACCCTGTGGAGGAAGCAGGCTCACCAGCATCAGGGCATAAGAGCAGTACAGTACACAGTCCAGCACCAGGGGCAGAGCTTGCAGCGGCTGTCGCGTCTGCTGCAGCGGCGGCAGCAGGAGCTGCTGTTGCAGCGTCTCAGCAGCCCATTGAAGAGCTACCCCAGGAGCAGCAGTGGCAGCAGCAGCAGCGACACAGGCGAAAATCCAGCAGCAGTCCCAGCCAAAATAGGAACAGGCGCCGAAGCAGCAGTGGCAGGAGAGAGAGCAGCAGGAGCAAAGGCAGGGGCAGGAGCAGGAGCAGGACCAGAAGCAGTGACAGCAGGTGAGTAAGTGCCACAGCTTCTGGGCACTCTGGATGTCAGTTAACCTGCCCTCCGTGTGCTCTACAGTTGGTGCTGCATGTTCGGGGACCTTGGACTGCCAGCCAGATGCGTGAAGTATTGCTGACATCTACGCAGCCATCCTCTACTGCTCATTACCGCCAGAACTGTCCACATCTGCTGCTGCATGTGCTACCCTGCTGCTGTATCGTCAGGAGCCGAACGTACAGCCGCTCGTCTTCCCGCAGTAGCAGCAGAGACAGGCGCTACTACAGCAGTAGACGCCGACGCAGCTGCAGCAGCAGCAGCAGCAGGGGTGATAGGGGCAGGTACTACAGCAGCAGGCAAGGCCGCAGGGGCGGCTACAGCCGCAGTAGGTCACGTGAGCGCTCTGGCAGCCCCTCTGACAGGAGGTACAGCAGGAGGTATGCTGCCCCACCCTCAGCACGCTACGACAGCAGCAGGCCCACCAGGGACCACAGCAGGTCCCGTGACAGGTACCGGCAGCGGCACCGCAGCAACAGCAGGTCAAGGAGTCGCAGCAGGCCCAGGGACCGCTACTGGCAGCGACCTTACCTCAACAGGTTCAGCAACAGGAGCCGGAGCTCCAGCAGGTGCAGGTCTCCTGTGAGGAGCCACAGCAAGGAGTCCACCAGGGAGGTGACGCCCGGCCCCACTGCCTCGCACCCACCCCTGGCCCGGGGCAGCAGTGACGCCAGGACCAGAGCAGACAAAGGCAGCCAGGAACAGCCAAGGGCCACACAGGCCCGAGCAGCATGCACTGGGAGCACAGCAGCAGTACCAGCAGGTGGTGCTGGTGGTGAGGCAGCAACTGGCAAGGGTGCTGCTGGGAAGCCTGTCAGCAGCAGCAGCATTGAAAAGCAGCAGCAACTGGAGCATAGTAGGAATAGAGCAGATAGAAGCAGGGACAGAGAGAGCGAAAAGCCTAGAGAGGGCAAATCCAAGCAACAGCAGCAGCAGCAGCATCCTCCTCCTGCAGGGCGGAGCAAGACTAGTGTTGGTGCTCGTGTTGGTCCGTTTGATAATCCCATGTATTGCCCCAACCCCCCTCCTTCAGACCAAAACATAAAGTACTGGCGCGGCAGGGACGGATTTGTGCATGACAGGCAGGGCAACAAGTGGGACGCAGTCACCAAGCTGCTGGTGGAGGCAGGCCCAGCCAATAACACCAGTCATGCTGCTGGGAGGCCAGCAGCAGCAGCAGCAGCAGGTGCCCACCGCAGCAGTGCCACAGCCAGCAGGTCAGGGGCGCCCTCATTGCCAGACAACAGCAGCAAGCGTCAGC
Organism: Coelastrella sp. MACC-549; assembly: GCA_018290735.1. Classification (NCBI taxonomy): domain Eukaryota; kingdom Viridiplantae; phylum Chlorophyta; class Chlorophyceae; order Sphaeropleales; family Scenedesmaceae; genus Coelastrella; species Coelastrella sp. MACC-549. The sequence goes on from JABEVS010000430.1 coordinate 17,382, forward strand.
GCAGGGAACCAGGTGCAGGAGGGTTATCAGCAGCTCAGCAACAGCAGCAGCCTGGGCGGCAAACACTGGGCGCCCGTCCTCATCCTGCTGCCACTTCTTCTGCTGGTGGCAGTGCTGACATAGGTGCCTGCGGGGCCCTTCAGGGTGGTGTGCGGGGCAGTGCTCTGTTGCCGGAGGAGCTTGACGTGGACATGGAGATTGAGGAACCTCTCGAGCAGCTGAATCTTCAGGAAGCAACAGCAGACAGCACCCGCCCGTCATCAGCAGCAGCAGGAGGAGGAGCAGGAGGAGATGGGGGAGCAGGAGGGGTCTTGCGCAAGGCAGGTCCTGAAGCTGCTGCAAGCAAGGGCCAGCAGCTGCGCTCCCGTCAATTTGGGTCAGCAGCGCGAAAGCCCCCTGCTTTGACAGTACATGTGGATGGCAGGGCTCCGGCTCCCTTTGCTGATAAGAAAAGTGCTGACACTCGTCCTGCTGCTGCTCCTGGGGGTGAGGGTGCGGGTGGTGCTGGCGTGCGCCCGGCAGCTGTTTCTGCTCCTCCTGTGTGTGCTTCTCCTGCCGGCTCCCCTCTGGCTGCCGGCAGGGGCAGCACCTTGGAGAGCGGGCACAGCAACACTGAGTACCAGGCGGTAGCACGAGAGGCGCTGCAGCACAACCTGTCAACACTCGACACGACAAGCTTCAAGTGAGTGCAACATCTACAGCATTTACAGTAGTGTGGTGATACTTGTCGTCCACCCTGCTCAGCAGCGGGTCCATGGGTGCAAGGGTCGTTTTGCAGCAGCTGACCGCAGCTGGGGTTGATGCTTGCACTTTTCACATCTGCGTGCTTGTGCTGTTGGGCAGAAGCAACACCTGGCAATGGGCAGCCTGTGACTGGACTGACCATGACTGCTGCTGTCCCCTTTGCTGTTGCTGCATCAGGAGCTCTGCCACCCTTGAGCTGGAGGCCTCCACCCTCAAGAGCGCTGCTGCTAAAGTGGCTGTCAGTCATGGCTGGGATGTTCGTGCACTGCTGCTGCACTTATCCAGTGGTGTGAAGTACCTGGAGTGGGCGCACAGCTTTGCCGGATCAGGGGGGGTAGGTGTGGGCCTGGCCAGCATCAGCAAGCAGCAGGCCTACAAGAACAACCTCACAGAGGCAGCAAATATAGTCAGGAGCTGTGCAAAGCTTGCAAAGCAGCAGATTATTGCGCGAGCAGCACAGGTGAAGGCAGCTGGCAGGTCATACCAGCCCATGACAGCAGTGGACTATGCATATGCTGCTGTCCGGCTGCTGGCTGATAAGCTGGATGCGGTTGCTAGCATGAATCTGTTGTTTGTCAAGACCCAGGGGTACAACACCACAATGAGGAACCTCACACAGAACACCTCACCCGCCACAGTGGCGCCACTGGAGGGACCAGCCAGCAATGCAACAGCAGCAGCAGGTGGGCCTGGAATGATGGCAGCTCCTGCTGCCCGAGCCCCTGTTGCTGCTGCTGCTGGTGGTGGCAATGGCCGTGGTCGTGGCAGTGGTGCTGCAGGTGGTGGCTTTGGGCCCAGCCCTGGTGAGTCGGGCACGCAGAACTCGGCCAGCTCAGCGATTGAGTTTGTTGCTGTTGCTGGGGAGGGCAGCAGTCGAGCAAATGACAGAGCAGACCTGGCCGATGCAGTGCAGGAATACATCACAGTCACAGATCATTGGGCAGGGGTGGCCGAGGCGAATGAGGCCTACTTGCAGAAGACAGGCAGGGCAGCAGCGGCGGCGGCGGCAGCAGAAGCAGCAGCAGAAGGAAAGGCTGGCAGGACATCCTCCGGCTCTGGCAGCGAGTCCATATCTGCTGCTGCCCTGGCTGCTGCTCACCGAGTGGGCCAGCTCATTCTTGCTGTTGGCTTTGAGGCTGGGTTGTGGGACCTGCCTTCAGTACTGGACATTGCTCGGCAGGCGTCTGATGCAATTATGAACTTTGCAGATGCTTACGGCAGCTCAGCAGCGAGTGCAGCAAACCCTCAGCAGCCGGCTGGTGGAGGCGGGGCCCAGGGGGGTGGCAGTGGTGGGAGAAGGGGTGATGGCCGGCCGCCCTCAGACCCTGCTGATGGTGGACCCCGGGGCTCCTGGGCTCCTTCAGCAGCAGATACAGGTGGAGGCTACACGGCTGGCAGTGGTCTGGTACCAACAGGGTTTGGTGTTGGCTTGGCCCAGTCAGACGGCCTGGAGACTGCTCACACGCCAGTGTGGCCGACTATACAAACAGCTGCCTAAGCTTCAGTGACCAGCCCTGGTCAGGTGCTGCATGTTTCCGTGGCACTGTCTTGTATCACCATAAGGATCTCTTTAATGTGTGGCACAACAGCATACATGTTATGCTCAGGCCCGGCGTAGGCAAGTCCTGGGCTGTAGTCGAAGTGCCATGTGGAAGTGGAATTCGACATTCAGTGCCAGCTGGCACATAATTTTCAGGGTTGTGATAAGCAGTCTAATAAGGGTTCTACAGATCCTGATGCGAGTTCAACGAGTACTCCTGAAACGGAACCAGGGATTTCACTCATTCTCTGGTGCAACTGAAGAACCTAAATTGCAACTAGTACTGACATTCACCAATACCACTATCAACACACTGGTCAGTTCATTTGCCAGCTCATCCAATGTTGCATGGCTGCTCTAGCTCGTTTACACTAATTAGTGTACCCGCATCCCATCATGTTCATCAACATGGCGCAGCTTCTTTTACTGATATGGCATAGTCTGGGCATATACCATGATTGATGCTGTTCTTGGTCGGGCCAAACACTGTAAAGTTTTTACAAGTCTCTTTTATTTCACAAGGACAAACAACAGCACACATCTGCTGCAGAATGGCGGCACTAGTAGTAGTGGTAGTAGAAGTAGTAGTGTTACCCATTAGAATTCCGGACATAGGCCCTTGGGTGAATGAAGCATAGTGGCTCAGTCAACGTCCCGGAGTGGCATTCAGATTGAACCTCCCTCAGGGGATAGATCCACTCAGTGGGGAGATGGAACACAATGAACACACACATGAGTGAACACAAGACAGCATCTGCATGTGCAAGTGAACTAGCAGGCCGCGGGTGCTGCATATGATATGCAGCATATCGCCCCATTTTCCCACCTGCGCGTAGCCACTGTGACGCATGTGATTACTGTCATTTGAATAGCCCACCATACTTGACCGTATGTGCTGAGCACAAGATCAAGAAGATAAACCATAATGCCTCCCAGAATGCCGGCACTAAGTGACAGCCTTTCTGCACTGGGCTTAAGCTAGTGCTTAACACTTGCAGGACCTCACGTTTACCCGCACCATTTGCGCTTTGCATCTGCTTCAATCACCACAGTGAAGCTGTCATGGGTCTTTTTGAACGGGGAGTTCATGTCACCAGCACGGAACAAGTGAACTGGACTTTCTTTTTGAACTCTGCAAGCCAGACAGCGACCAAGCGCTAATATGGAAATCACACGGCTTCAAAATGAGAATCACCTGCTACGAAAGCAGCTAGCAGACCTTCGCTCTCAGTTGGCAGATACAGCAGTTGCCACCCAGAAAGGCGCATCATCATCAGAAGCAGAAGGTCATGGCATTCAGGCAGGCTGCGCAGCATGTACCGTGTGCCAACCCTTGATGTCAACGGTGCAAACATCAACAGCTGATCAGCATGCAGATCGTGCCCCATGCAGCTACAGCCCTGACGACAGGTCAAGGGCCTTCCATGAGCTTGGTCTGTCAAAGGACCAGGTAGAGAGATACAGCAGACACCTGCTGCTGCCGAGCTTTGGTATTGCTGCCCAGGGCAAGCTGTCCAATGGCGGTGTGTTGATAGTCGGCTGCGGGGGCCTTGGGTCCCCTGCTGCCCTGTACTTGGCTGCAGCAGGTGTTGGCAAACTGGGTTTGGTAGACCATGATGTTGTAGAAGTCAGCAATATGCACAGGCAGGTCATACACACAGAGCAGCGCATAGGCATGCACAAGGCGCTTTCAGCAGCAGCTGCAGTGAGGGCGTTGAACTCCAGTATCCAGGTAGAGACCTTCCTGGACGGCTTGCGGCCTGACAATGCTGTAGCCATTGTATCGCAGTATGATGTCGTCATAGACGCCAGTGACAATCCTCCAACACGGTATCTGATCAATGATGCCTGTGTGGCCTGTGGGGTGCCGCTGGTGTCAGCTGCAGCAGTGGGTACTGACGGCCAGCTGACAGTGTACAATCATGCGGATGGGCCCTGCTACCGCTGCCTGTTCCCAGAGTGTCCAGCAGCAGCCAACTGCAGCAGGTGCGCTGACGCAGGTGTGCTGGGGCCAGTGCCTGGTGTAATGGGAGTGCTGCAGGCCACAGAAGCAGTCAAGCTGCTGTCAGGGGTGGGACAGGTGTTGTCCCGCAAGCTGCTGCTGTACGATGCTCTAGCAGGCAGGTTCACCACTATCAAGCTGCGGGGGAAGGCTGTTGGATGTTTAGCATGTGGCGAGGAGGGTGTCATCAACGGGTTAAGTGTGGCCAGTTATGATTACACCACTTTCACTGGTGGGCAGCGGCCCAGTGATGGGCCCCCCGCACCCCTGGAAGTGCTGCCAGCAGAGCAACGCATCACGGCCCAGCAGCTGCACCACAAGCTTGTGGAGACAGGCACAATGCCAGAGGCAGCAGATAATGGCAGCATCGATTGTGATGTTCAGCAGCAACCACTGGTGCTGGACGTCCGCCCTGCTGAACAGTTTGCTGTCATGTCAGTGCCAGGTGCAGTTAATGTGCCGTACCTGCACTTTGATCAAAGATTTGCTGAGGTGCTGCAGCTGTGTGGGGTGGAGGCGTCAACAATAGCAGCAGAAAGAGCAGGAGAAGGTGATACTGCAGCTGCAGCTGAGTCGGACAGAGCCACTGGTGCATCGCACGGCAGGGACACCAGTGGCAGGCAATCAAGTGGGAATGTAGCCTCTGCCAGGCCTGTATTTGTGATGTGTCGCCGTGGTAACCACAGCCAGCTGGCTGTTGAGCGCCTTCGTGCTGCTGGTGTGCGCTGTGCAGTGGATGTGCTGGGCGGCTACGAGGCCTGGGCGGGTCAGGTGGATCATGGTATGCCAACATTGTGAAAGAGATAGAGCCATGCAACATTGTGACATGCAGCGTCTGGTATGTAAAAGAAATTGAGCCATGCAACAAGTTGGTATGTTGATGGCACTGCTTCTGGTTAACAGCAGAGCGTGTGTATGTGTCTTGCTTCAGGGCAAGAGTCTTGTAAGTTGACACAACTGCCCGTTCCATGATTCAACCTGCTGCCTGGGTCCCAAGCCCCAGAGAACAGTGTTCTGTGTGTGAGTAGTGTCCACCTGACTCACGGTCCGACCCTGGCAGTACCGATACCTGCTGTTGTCAAATTGTACAATGCACAACAGCAAATTGCCGATACATATATTGCATCAGCTGAATCACTTGTCACGTATATCCCTATATACAGGGTTTCACACCTCAGATGGTGCTGACTGCGCTGTCAAGTTGACAACAGCCTCATGACCATCATGGACCCTCTACACGCTCCACACACCATGTCAGTTCCTTTGCCAGCTCATCCAATGTTGCATGGCTCTATCTCTTTTACACCATCATCACCGCGTGGACCCTGCCTGCAGAGCCCAAGTGCATGCACTGAGCCATACAGCAACCCGATCATCATAAGTTATGATGAGTTGAGTGAAGCTGCCAGCTCTATCCACAAGTTCAGATTCAGGCACCGGCTGGCTTAGGGCACAACTGAAAATGCATAAATGAGACTCAGCAGGACTCAGTTGACTATAATGGGGAGCAGCACACTGCCACAGTTCAACAACCACAGACCACGGTCGACTACCATTGTAAAGCTTGCAGTGATGTGGACTAACTACAGCACGACAAGCCCCGGCTGCCACTGTGTTACAGCTTGTCCTGTGGCAGGTGACAAGCAGATGCTCTTGCATGCAAATTTACTGGTCTGCTTGTGCAGTAGCTGCTGCTCCACACTTCCTAGCGGCCTCTCAGCAAACATGATCAGTTTCCAATATGTCATATTATAGTTGCATGAGCTATATTCCTTTATCCAGTTCAGCTGACCATGCTAAGCATGCTTTCACAAAATTAGACAAGTTCGACCGACTGCCAGTGTATCAGACGCTGCTGGATTGTTGCATGCTACTGACGTTAGGTGTGCTGCTGCTATCACTGCCATCCATGCTGCTGCTGTTGCTGCTGCTGTTGCTGCTGCTTTCCCTGCTGCTGCTTTCCCTGCTGCCGCTTCTGTCTGAAGCCAGCTCTGCTGATGCTGTTCGCTGTTTATACCTCTCCTGGAGCTCCTTGAGCATCTCTAACCGTTTCTGTGCTAACTGGTATTGTTCGCCTGCTACTTCTACACGGCTCCTGCGGTTCTGCCTGTCTGCCAGGGCTGCTTCTACTGCTGCTGCACCAACTTCCAGCGTGTAGACGTTGACCCTGCGCAGAACTCGCCCGACCATGTAGCTTTTATTTTTGCTGAGCCTTCGTGTCCTAAGTATCCTGACAGTGTCGCCTATATTGCACTCTTGGTTCTCGTCGTGGGCAAAGTGCTTGTGAGTCCGCTTTTCGTACACCTTCAGCTTAGGCCTCCAAACGACATAATCCACTGCAACAACCACAGTCTTCTGCATGCGGTTCGATACAACGCGACCAACAAAACTGGCCCCGCCCATGTTGCTGCTGGTGGCGAAGGCCTGTTTATTCAAGCTACACCTGCGGTTTCAGAGGCTCTAAGGGAAAGTAACATGTGAAAAGAGACTATTGGAGGCTACAAATACAAAGCGCAGCTGATACATATGGCACGGCTAGGAAGTCTCTGTTGTGTGTGCAGGTACGCTTGTATCTGTGTGTGAATGCGACAGATGGTGTCTTTGTTGCATGTTGCTGTGCATAACGTCGGCTTCAGTCCACATTAAAATGCTCTGTCTATGGCATATCTCTGGAATCGGGTCAAAATCAACCATGACTGTCCATCTGTCATACGCAGTCAGAGCTGAGCCGCAGAGTTCAAATGCTGGGGTGTCATCCGATGCAACCGTTGCATGTATAGTATACAATGGGAAACTGTGACAGGCTCAAGATGGCAAACAACAGCCACAGACTCTGCTGTTGATTGTGCGCGTTGGATCTCAACTGCAGCACCGACCTGGTAGGTTTTATGCTGTCCAGCGCTGAGCTACTAGCTCCGAGTGACTCGGAGTCTACTGAGGGCAGCAGTGTAACAAGCAGAGACACATACTGGAGGACACTGGCGGCTGCAGTACCGGGCAACTGCTTTCAACACCTCAACAGCCACATGGCAGTGGTGACCATTCATTATGTAAAAGGGACAGACCCATGCAACATTGGATGAGCTGGCAAAGGAACTGACATGCAAGGGGCCCGCCATTCAGGGATGACGGTCATGTGCATTGGGCACCACCACGTTCCTAACAAGTATACTTACGTAGTCATTACAGCCCAATGAGCCTGTACTTGGCTCGCTGAGTTCCGGGTCACACTTGTGTAACTCACAACTTTATATGTTTGACTACCAGCTGACAACTTGCGTGACAACCTATACCTGGCTTGATGCACAGCAGTGTAGCCTTCACAACACCATTGATAAGAACTGAGCCCGGGCCAGTGGCGAGCAGTGTGAGAACAGGTATGCCACAAATACTGAGAGGAGAAGCGGTAAATAAGTCCAACAATGCGGTTGCACCATCAGCAGAATTTCTGGACAAATAATGTACAACTGGGCATGGCTGCTGAACAGCTGCATACTCAGCTGGCAAACAGCACTCTACTTGGCTCTGAGGGAAGCACTGGTGATAACCACTCCCTCGAGATGCCATGCCATTTTTTCGATCCAACGCCTCAGGTTAAGGCAGGAACTTGCAAGCCTTGCAGTGCAATCTGAGTCACGCAGCAATTGTGTCGGGGGTGGAGCAGGTGTTTGTATCAGTCCTGCAGCCCCTGGCAGACTACGCTTGCCAAGTATACCTGGCAACAGGTTGGTTGCTGGTTGGTTGATGTGTGACCTGACCGCAACCAGCATGCATGCATGAGACATAAGCTGTGCAGTGATCCAGCTAGAAATATTCGGTTGGCCTGAACATCAGTCAAGCTGCTCGAGATGACCTCAGCACTTCATGAGACAGAGTTGGCCATCTCCAGGGTATGGGCACCACCCAGGTGGCAGAGCAAGACTTGGTAGGGCCAATGGCATGCAGTGGCTGTCATCTTGTATTGTCAGAAAGGAAGCTCCTCCTGTTAGACATCCGAGCTGCTGCTGTGGTGCTGCTGCTGTCAGCTCCTCCAGCTAGGCCTGTTTCTCTGGCTCTCAACAGCTCAGGTAGGCCTGAAACACTGCCATGATCATCATCTGGGAGAACAGACAGTGGCACAGGACACAATGCAGCACCTGATCAACGCCAGCGATACATCACTTCAGCAGCCCGTCTACACAACATTCCATTCCTCTGTTGTATCTTACTCTCAGTTGCTGCAGCACAACATGCTGCAATATCTCGATCTCCTTGCAGCTGAAGCACCAACTCCCAACATCCCTGACCCAACAACACCAACACCAGAATGCACCTGCTGTGCACACCCCTCCCTCTTACCATCAGCTGCTCCCCTCACCTGTCTCAGAGGCTGCAGCTGCTGCTCTCTGTGTGTCCAGCCGTGCCGCTGGCGCTGCTCGTCCCCTGCGTGCCACCTCAGGCCGCCCACCTCCAGTCATCTGTGAGGGGTACCTGCCCTCATACCAGGCCACATCATCATACAGCTCCTTGCCAGGGCGCTCAGGAAGGTAGCTGCGGCTGTCAGAGATGCTGCTGCCTGCACTCAGAAGTCTAGGCAGATTGCAGTGAGTGCAGGGAATGAGGAGTTCTCATGATCCCTGCTGGAGCTGCTGGGATGCCCAAGCTAGGCTGCAGGCACAAGGACTCACCAGCAGCTGACAACATGCAGCCTGGTGAGAGGCATGCCAAGCAAAGTCATGCTACTGGTAGTGGTGACACAGACAATGATGAAGATGATGAGCCACTGTCAAGCCCATCTCTGCTGCTGATGTTGGTTGTAGCCTGTCCTATTTGCCAGCCTGCTCTTATGCTCACCTGCCAGCAAGTCCTTGTCTCCCAGCTCTGCCCTCAGGTCAGCCAGGGGCCCTGGCAGGCGGGGGCGGGGCCGACGCACCCACTCACTCTCAGGAGCATATCTAAACCCAGGCAGGGAGGAAAACATGGGAGCGCCAGGCTGCTAAGCACCAGCGGCTGGTACGACATGTGATGCACACAACAGCATGAAGCTGACAGCATCGAACAGTAACTTCATTGGCAAAGATACACTGCAAATTAGTTGCAGGCTGCACTGGTAACAGGTGTGGCATCATCCATTAAAATAGCATTGGTGAAAAGCATAAGGTGAAGCAACACCATTCTGATGTGCGGATGACCCCAGCCGACTCCTCATTGTGTAGCCGGTGAGTTGCAAGACGCACAACTTCATGATCCCCTTTGTCTTACTTGTACATCAGCTTCACCAATGCAAAGTACAGCAGCACCAAGGTTGCCACCATATACTGCATGAATCTCTTGCTCTCATTGAGGCCTGTATCCACAACCTGTCACCCAGCAGCAGCAGCAGCAGCATAACTGGAATAAACAAATTGCAGACAAATCTTCTGTTTATTCAAGGACTGGCGTGTCTCTCATCACCAATGTGCCTACTCACAATCTGTCCCAGGGAGCTATGCTACCACCTCTGCAGACATGCCTTGGATGGACCCAAACTACTGTCTCCGTACCAAACACTGCCCGGAACCATCTCGTGTGCAGCATGTTCCTGGCCCCCTGACCTCCTGCTCTTGCTGTATCTGAGCACCAGACAGGCACACATACTCAGCTGCTGTACCCACCTGTTTTGCCACCCAGCACATGCCCAGGCCTACAGGGACCATCAGATACGGGCTGGCCTTGCCAAAAGCAGTACGGGCTGCATCAACTGGGGCTGATATCACTAGACCACCCACAGTGACGATCTTTAAGAAACCAGCCAGCAAAAATGTGTAGCCGATGCCATTAAACCGAGTCATGAGAGCCACCTGAGGTACACACAGTAACTCTGCTGATTAAGGCACCAATTGCACTTGTGAGGATACAACCTGTTGATAACACAACACCACAAAGTGCCCCTACTGCCCAGCACACTGTCCCACGCTTTGTCTGAGCCGATCACAGTTTGCATTGCCTCGAAGGAGGCTGACTGAAAGATGTTGTCCATTCCCTACGCCAGCAGCAACACATCAATGACAACCAGGGGCGAGCTGCACAGAGCCACAGAAAATCCCGAGGTTGGTAAGCACTGAGTTGGCTACGGTGTCTATTGCAGTCTGTTGCAGTGTGAGATAGCACATGCCACCTACTGTTGATTGTACTGGTGCCCCTCTGCCTGCTGGCCCGCCCTGCACTCCTCCTCCTCCTCCACCACCGCCACCACCAGACACTGAAAGCGCTGTTGGGGTGCCCTGGGAACTGCTGGCTGCTGCTGTTGCTGCAGATGCATTAGGTGCCGCATCAAGGCCTTCTGCTGGTGTAGGCAGTGGTGCATTTTCCAAGGAGCTGCTGTTGTCAGGCACGTATGCATCGGAGGTTCCGGCGGCTGGGGCACTGCTGCTGCTGCTTGCATCATCTGCTGATGCTGATCCCGGTTTTGCAACCTGCAGGGCATCATCAAAGGGCGTGTACGTAAGGTACGAATGTTCAGCATTGCTGCTGCTGTGTTTGCAGGGGTTGAGTTGTAGACGGCAAGTTTGATCGAGCAGTGACCAGCACTCTTGAGCAATCGTCATATATAATCACACCTTTAAGATCATGGCATGTCGTGCCCGACCGACATGGCGTATGCCCAGTGGCAAAGGCTCTGCTGCGGGTTGGGCCTTCAGCTGCACACGTGCCAGCAGGAGCTGCCGACGGCAGTGCATCAGACCGTGAGTGTCGTCTGTATTGTTGATGCGGCTGTGCAGATGGCTTAGGACAGGCATGCGCAGAAAAGCCATGATGGCAGAGCCGTGTACAGGCGGTTGCCTCTTATCTGCCCTGCCCTACTCGGACACTGGAAGGAAGACTTCAAGTGCAACCGGTAACACACACACACAAGACTTTCCAGCCAAGTGCGTTCTCTTTGGTGTCAATCAGGCGCAGCTGTCGACAGCAGATTGTTGTGTCCGTTGAAGCGCCAGTGTTCCAGTAGCATAGCCCTACTCTGTTCGGTGCTGTTAGCGGGAGTTTGCAGTGTTATAGAATAGGTTAGATAGGTCACCTGTATCCAGATGTGCAGGTACTGTCGCAAGGGTACTGGCAGGATGTTGCGAAAGCATCGAGGTGTGCGCATGGAGAGGCCATTCCGTCTTACGCCTGTCGCAAGTCCTCGGAGTATGGCCCCGCATGGCTGCAACGGGTGCATGCTGGGTGCGTGTTAACCAAGCAGTGGGACGGCATCTGATACGCAGTCAACCATTACAAGCTTATGTAGCAGAAAAAGACAGTGATACAGAGTTTGAGCAGTACATCTCGGCAGTCAATATCCTCAAAACAACTACAGCAAAGTCGAGGGACGCTGCACACTATTTCAATAAATGCTAGCTACACAGTAGCATACGTTGTTACTATAGTGTGCAAGCACAATTCTTCCGAGATGCAGGACATGACTTTTGCAATGCATGTTGCTGCCTAAGCTGCCAACGGATTTTTCTAGTCATGCACCTGCATGCACACATAATGACTTAGCCTGGCAGGCTGCTGCCATGGCTGCAAAACAACTGACACTGGCAGGAAGTTAGACCCCCATTCCAAGAAGTTTCAAGTTTTCACTGATATGGGATATGCGGCTTACTATCTGAATGACTGAATGTAGCATCAAGGGCAACTGAAAATGCTCACTGGTAAACTAGACCAGGGAGGATGCTGAAACTTCTCTCAATCGATGCTGCCCTTTCTTGTGTGCCCTCCTGGCTGTCCGCCCCTGCCTGGCACTACTCACTCCCCCTAAGTACCACGGTTGAAGGGCCAGATTGTTCGTCAGGTAACGAAGCTTCACCCACTCCAGGTTCAGCCAGCTGTCATCAACCAGACCGCCAGTGTCACCTGAGTTTGCATTGTAGCACCAGTAGAACCAGTTTCTGACAGGTGCATGGCCACCAGTGTTGCCTGCTCCAGCAGCATTCAGGTATAATGCCAGGTCAGCCAGGTGGGCCAGGTCTTCAGGCTCCTGGAACCTAGAACCAAACTCACCTGCGCCACATTGGAGGCACAGCACAAATTACAAGCCAGGAGACCTTGCTTTATTGGCAGTGTATGCATTCAGTGACGGTCCAACATGCATAATGGACAGCATCTCCCAAAGGCTGTTGTGGCAAGAGACACACATACCATATATATACTAGCTAGGCCTGATTTCCGTGATGGTTGCTGACCATCATGAGAGCTCAAGCGCAATCTCTTCAGTCACTGTTCCCAACCTGCTGACAAGTCTGCATGAATCAAAAGGCCATTAGGCACCGGTGAGGATGACCCCACCTCCTCACATGTCTTTCCAGCTCACCTAGCACCACTGGGAATGCGTGACAATTGCCATTGTAGCAGTAGCCCCCCTTGCTGAGGTAGCCAAATGCCTTGTCTAGAGATGTCATCCACGCCTTGCCCTTGTAGAAGTCGGTGCGGTGCGACACGCTGGGCCCATAAATGTGAGGACTGATCGCAATCCTGGACACAACGCACCAGATAAAGGTTGCTGCAGGAGTGTCAATGACCCTAGATGACAGCTGGCTTGCAAGCCAGGCTTGCCGCAGCAATTGCTGCTGCAGGTGCTGTCATGTATCTATCACCACAACCTCACACATGATGGAACCAGTGCAATGACCCGCCAGCCAGTAGAAAGCAGTAAGCGTCACATAATCACTTGCAGACACATTTAACTGATAAAACAGGTTGATGGGCCAGTTTTGTTTGCAGTCCTATTTGAACCTACATGCTCTTCATTACTACGATGCCTGAGGCTGTAGCAGTGGCTGTGTTGCTCTCAATGTACCTGTTAAGATAGGGCTTGCCCAGCAGTGTTTGGAAGAATGGGTTTGCATCGCTTATGGAGTAGTCCTTGATGATTTGCTTGTCTGTGATAAAGCCGTTGCCCCAGTTGAGCCCACTGTAGTTGCCCTGGCCTCCACCCTCAACAATAAACAATGGGGCCGTAGGGGTCATCCCCCACAGCTTGTCCATCACACCAAGATACAGGTCGGTCATGCCTGAGACACCACAACACAATAAAAGGCAGGGTCTGTCACATTCTATATTTGAAGCTACATTATTGCATGTAAGTGCTAAGTAAGTTGGCCTGGCGTTACAAGTTGAAACCGCAGTGAGTTTCATTGACTGCTTCAGGCCAATCTGGCGTACAGTGGCAAGCAGATATGGGGCAGCCAGATGTGAGGCCACTTGTTGCTGCGGGTCATTGCAAACCCTTACTTGCTTGGCATGCAGCAAACGCCAAAACTGACCTGGCTTCCCATCCTTGGGCTGCCAGCCCTGCCCCTGGCTGTCAGGTTCATTCAAAACATCCACAAAAACACGGCCGATCATGTCTCTGTTGAAATTTGGCAGGCAAGTAACTTCTTGCCACACTTCAGCCCATGCTGACACAAAGGCTGCCACATCATAGGATGTTTGCTCCATGCCCTGAAGAGAGAGAGATGAAATGCAAATAATGCAGCAGGCATTGGTTATGGCTACAGACAGCCCACTGGCCACCTGCATCAGGTGACTGTATTCGATGCAAGGCGTGCAGAGACAACCATAGGGAGCAGCAAGCGAAGCCAACTGACATGCTGTGTGAATTGCTGGGAGACACCAGTATTGGTGTCAGTGAAACACACGTACCATGGGATGGTAGTCTATCAAAACATACATCCCATTTGCCACAAGCCACTGTATGGTCCAGAGGAACCTGTCCATGGTCCTCCCACCGGGGATGTATTTGTTGCAGCTGCCTGGCTCAGCAACTGAAGGAAGTGGCACTGCTGGTGTTGGAGAGGTGCGTCTTATGGGGCTGGTGTAATTGGGGTCGATGGTGCGGTTGGCAAGTTCTGCCAGTGTGCTCTCATGTGTGCAGTAACCTAGAGGTAGCAGCAATAAGAGCTCTTGCAGGATTTCTGGCAGGCTTGCAACCAGATAACAGTTTCAGTCCAGCTGCAGCAAGACTGGAGCGTCATGTACACAATCAGCCGGATAGGCAAATGGTCAGCACGCAAGCGGTGCAAGGGGAGCAGCTTCCTGCTTAAAGCAATCCATGTGCTGGAGCTTGCATTGTGATGGTAGGTGAGTGCAGGTGTGTTGTAGCTCATGCTAGCCCTGCTGTTTAAGCCTGATTCATATTGCTGAGATGCTGTATCACCATCATTCCCTGCCCACCTGAAATATTAGCTGCTGGGCTTTTCAAATCCCCAAACACAAATGGCAGTCTGATGGCGTTGAAGCCAAGCAGTTTCATTTGCCACACAATGGCAGCAAAGTCTGAGTTTGCAGATGCCTGTCCTGCCCACAGGCCATTTAGAAATGTCATCCTGCACAGCCACAGAATAATCGCAATCAGCACAGTCGGACTGCTCACGTTGGTCTGCTGTTACTATGTGTAACACACTGGCTGCAGTTCTACATCACATGTTGCAACTTATTGGAGCCTCAGCTAGCATCTGCAACTGTTGGCTATGGTGCAAGAAACATGCACACTTGGAGGTTGTCTTTCGCATGAGTGAACACCATGCTTAAAGGCAGTGATTGGAATTTCCTGGTCCGCATATCGACAAAGATGACCAGCTGCACCCTCACTGCACAACAGCCGCTTATGTCACTATGGGTCATTGGACTGACGCTGCAGGATATGTTCTTCACCTGTTATTGAATCCAAACCAGTTATAGCCATGCAAGGCCACTGGCACCCCATCTGTTACGCGTACAAACTGGCCGTTTTTTAACTCAACGGGTGGTGCAGGTTTCCCGGGTGGCGGTGGTACTGCAGTGCAGCATACTGACAGTGGGAATGCATACTGATAGCGGGAATGCAGCTTGCATACTGACAGTGGAAATGCAGCTTTGCAGGTTCTGCCGCTGACAGCGAAAGAATGCACATGAGCAATTTGTCGAGCACATCACATGCCTGCCACGATTGTGCAACACACCGTATGCAGGAGTGTTGCAGTCGTAGGTGATTTTGACCCTGGGGGGCCTCCTCCGAGTACTGTTCTTGCCGCTGTGGTGTGATGACAGCTCTCGTGTCGAAACAGTAGACGCCATCAAGGCCATTGCTATGATGATGGCAGTGCATGCTCGCGAGCCAACCATGCTTGCACACTCTTTTATCAGCCCAGACACGTGATACCCACTAAAGTATGTTAATTATGCAGGCACAAAGAGTTCAGTATCAACTCGTACGAGTTTCTGCGGAATCAGAAGCGAGGGCGCCTCGGGATCAGCATGCGATTTCGCTGGCTCCTGTAGTGCCCAGTTGAGGTGAGTGTACTGCAGCAGCTTTTCTCTTGCTCTTTGAGAGCAAAAGGTCTCCCTCAAGTCTGCTTGTGGCACTCTTCAGGCAGTCGCAAGTAAGACTTTCTGACAGGCCGCCTTAGCTGACTGGTCGCGCGGGATGCCAACGGCTGCAGTGGACATCGCTGTCGCGCTATTGCAACGCGCCACATGATTCATAACTAATGTCATGCTGCAATTTGCCATTTTAGTGGCGACGTTGACCTTGAGCCCAGGATTCACAACACGAACCTCTCAAATGCTTCTACAATGCCACCTTCATCGTTGCTTGAGACTACCACAGCAGCTGCTGCCTTGACAGATGGCACTGCATTGCCCATAGCTATACCCAAACCAGCATTTGACACCATCTGCAGATCATTGCTTCCGTCCCCAACTGCCATTAGCCCTTCTGCTGTTAGTTGCATATGACCCAGGAGGACCTGCAAGTGTGATACGAATCTTGTCAAAGCATAGGATCAGCCCATTGCTACAAGACCACAGATGTCACATGCAATCGGTGTAGCCTTGTCACTTGAGTAGCATGGCTGCTGAAATGTTACTGCCATGACTGTTACTTCATACAGCACAACATTAATGGCCCAACATCACATGCAAAAGGACAAGAGACACACTGCAGTTTGATATGCCATGGCAACTGCGCTGTCATGTGTTCGGGCGCTGCCCGGGTGTGATGCTTGTGCCTGCCTCGGTTGTCCAGCTGACTCTGAGTCTGCTGTCCTCTGGCACGTATGCATCGACTGCTTGTAGCTTGCTGCTACAAAGCACAACATTGACAGTCCTGACAGCCATCTGCCAACGGCCTGTGTCCACCCACCTGCAATCCTGCCCACTTGTTCACACCTGACGGGACTATCTCCAACATGTTTGGCACTGCCTGCAGCAGCTCAGCTGCCTGGCCCTGCAGTGCTGTCATCCAGTGGGGCTTCAGCAAGCCCTCAATACGTTCAGGATCTGTCATGAACAGCAGCTTGCGCACAGCTGGACCATGCAGCAGCTCCTGTAGATTGGAGCGCTCCTGAGCCAGTGGCTCATAGTACCTGCACCATGGCAGTAGCAAGTAAACTATTGCTGTGGTCTTGTGCACTGTGAAGGCACTACCCCTAGCACCTCAACTGCGGCCAACCCTGCCACGCATACCTGCATCAGCACCTTGTTGCTTCAGTGCTGGAGGAGAAGGTATTGCCCAGCCCTAGCGGGAACCAGATCTGCAATGAAGGCGACCTGACCCCACTCACCTTGTGTGCAGCTCCTCTAGGTCCCGAGTGACTCTGAGAGTGACACACTCGTCACCCAGGAAGGCCACACACGACACGTCAGCAGCGGCAGCCCAGGTGAATGCCTGGGCAACAACTGCAGCGGGTAGTGCAGCATCAGACAGCTGATGACCGCCTTCACCATGTACAGCAAGACCCTGATAAGCAGCAACAAACAAAAGCATCACTGGGCCCTGCAGGGACACTGTCACATGAGCCATGCTGGCAATGCAAGCAGCAGCAATACTACTGCCTGACGTCAAAGGCCCATATACCACCATTTGATCACGGTACCCAGTCAGAGGTTGATTGGGACCATTGTGATTGTTTCTGACTGTGTGGTGCTGGTAGTCATGCACAAGCAGCTTCTGAACCTTCTACTGCTCTCACCTGCAGGAAGACTCCTGGTGACTGGTGTGAGACCAGCAGTCCATCTCCCTCAAGGCCAGCCTTCCTGCAGGCAGCAACAGCAGCTGGCCGTGCCTTGCCTGTTGCCAGGATGACCCTCACACCTGCAGCAGTGGCAGCCCTGATGACTGCTGCACTCTCAGGGGGAATAGTACTGCTGCTGTCCAGCAGTGTACCGTCCATGTCCAGGGCTACCAGTGACACGGGAGGTTTGCGTCTCCCCCTCCTGCAGAAGTATGTAGGGCATGCAGGCGGATATGCGGCTGACAGCAGCATGTAGTGCATGTGCGCCAGGCCAGCACAAACAGCGAAAGCGCATCTTCTGCATCTTCATATCAGTTGTCGCAAGTTCGTGTTGTTCCTCCACACACTCAAAGCTTTCTCAATATCTGGCAACCCCTCCTGCTGACGTGTGGCTGTCCCTCATACATTCACGGCACACTCTGCTCACTTGTGACCGTCATCGGCAGCATCTCTTGATGCGCTGCTGGGTACACTAGTGCTGCTGTCATTGCTGCTACTGCTACTTTGCTGTGCTGTTATGCTGCTGTTGCCGTCACTGCTGCTCCTGCTGGTGGCCAGGTTGTTGCTGCTCAAGGAGTCACTCATAATCTCTGCTTCTTTGACAGCACCACTACTTGCAGTGCTGCTGCCGTCATGCTGTTGTGCCGCCGCTGTTGCTGCGCTAATTAGTCCACTGCCCTCCCATCCCAGCTGACTAAGAATCTGGCTCTCCAGCAGTGCCATCTGCTGCAGCTGCTGCTCCCCTTGCTCATGATCAAAGCCACACAGATGCAGCAAGCCATGAACAAGAAGCACGCGCAGCTCACTCAACAGGGGGTACCTGCAAGCACATGTCAACAGCTTATGCACTGGCTGGCAGCGCGTCTGCCACAAGACAGTAGCCGGAGTGCATGGGCTTGGTCCACAGACATGCTCGCAAACCACAGCAAGTTGGTCATGCAGCTGGCAACGGGTTGCAGCTAAATTCTCCCATACATCGGGCTTACCCTCGCTCAGCTGCTTGGCGCTGTGCTGTGTCCACAGAAATAACCAGGTCACCCAACAGCTTCACAGGCAGAGGTATGGCAAAGGGCTCATCAGGTATCTCGAATGACAATACATCAGTGGGTGAATTCTTGCCTCTGTGCTCCTTATTGAGCTGCAGTATGTGTTCATCATCACACAGCACCAAAGAAAGATTTATGATTGCTGGCATATGGTAGTGCGGCTGTGCCTGCTGTTTAGCTTTCAGGGCCAACAGCACTGCTGATTGCGCATCCTGTTCGAGCTGCTGCAATAGGTCCTCAACGCCTTCGGCTGTCAAGCACTTTGGTCTACCCTCTGCTAAGGCATCAACTTCAACCTGAACATCATCTGCTGTGTATGCAATGAACCTTCTGCCCCACTTGAATTTCAGGGACTTTTGGGGCCTTGACAGAGAAAACGGCATGCCCGCCGCAACCACTACTCCGCATCTACTCCTGCAGGATGTATTGTAGCTGGTGTGTAGCCTGCAGCGATTCTGGCGTGGATTCTGCTGCCTTCCAGTGCAAGTGACTGCTGGTCTGGCAGCTGCTGCAACGCTGTCCAAGGTTCGACATCTGACTAAATTAGTTGAACGGAATGCCAAACGCATCATCCTCTCTGGTTTTACTGGGGCAGCATCGAGCGGCAGTCACCGCGTGCATAGACGACAGCTGCAGGACGGGATGGAGTGTGTATGCAAGCGCATAAAGTCAGACAAAAAGCAATCAACTGGTGATGAGGGGGTTTGCTCGGAATTCAACACAAATATATCGTAAGACAGTTCCGATTGAACTGGTCAGGCGTGTAACCGGGGGCGTTTTTTGGGCTCTGATATGTGCTGCACTGTGCAATACTGTTGTAGCCTTCACTCGCCTAGGAATTTCTCCCTGCACAAGTGCTGATGTCGCATAAGGGACAGGGGTTGCGGATTTGAAGCTATCACTGACGCTGAACCAAGTCTAGACGGTCTCAGAACGCATGCAACACCTGCTCAATTGCTGACATTGTGTCGAAGATGGCATCCACTGCTACCCGGCTGGGAAAGTTGCAGCAGAAGAGCACAGCCCTGTTCGTCTGTGACATACAGGAGCGATTCAGGCCAGTGATTGCGGGCATGCCAGCAGTGGTGGACACCGCAAGGCGCATGGTAGGGTACAGCGTGCATCTGAACAGCATCTCCTTGGTTCTTCAAGCTGCCGAGCTGGGCTCTATGAATCCGCAGAAACAGTGCTGACAAGGCGTCTGACTCATGCTGCTGTAGATTCGAGGTGCCAACATCCTAGGTTTGCCAGTGATGGTCACAGAGCAGTATCCCAAAGCTCTTGGGAACACAGTGCAAGAATTGAAGGATGTGTTGTTGCCTGATGTGGAACCAGTCCCCAAGACTCGCTTCAGCATGGTCACTCCTGAGATCAACCAGATGCTCAAACAGCGCCCTGCAGTGTCACAGGTGCGATGACAGACAAAGCAATCACAGCAATTGACGAGGCACCACCAACAACAGCAAGATTGAACAGTAAAGTACGTGCCCTGGCAGGCATACCTGTGATGCTATCAGCTGCATCAAAAATCTGAAGTTCCCCCTATGGATTCTGTCCTGCCCGTGTTCCACAGGTGCTCCTGTGTGGGATTGAGGCTCACGTTTGCGTCCTGCAGACCACATTGGACCTCATCCAAGGTGGTTATGAGGTTCATGTTGTGGTTGACGGCGTCAGCAGTCAGCGGCACCCTGACAGGGCAGCAGGCCTGCACAGGGCAGCACAGAGTGGAGCATTTCTAGTTACCAGGTGACACAGGTGCCACAATAGTTCCGGCTGTCCTGAAGTTCTCCCTGCAGTGCAATACACTTGTGCGGTGTGCTTTTGCAGTCTGCACAGAGCAGCAGCTGGCATCTCACTGACTCCTATGTGGTGCAGCTCAAACACAACATGAGCCAGTGATTGATAAAATACATAGAGCAACCAGCAGCGTAGCTTTGAACCTAGCATGCACCCATGAGATTGCACCTGGTATATCTGCTGCTGCTGGAGCTCATCCAGCTGGAGTCACTGCTGAAGCTGATGCCTGTGTCTTGCCTTGCTCCAGTGAAATGGCTCTGTTTCAACTGATGGAGGATGCCAAGGCCGACAACTTCAAGAGTATATCCAAGCTTGTGCAGGAACCCCGCTTAGACACACTGGGGATACCAGGCATGTCAGCACTTTGAAGGCCTTCAGCAGCAATGCACAGCAACAGCAGCGCCATGACAAGGGGTCCAAGTCAGAATGAAGGCAGCTGAGCTTTTTGTTGGACAGTCTTTTAGCCTTATCACTTTGTTTCACCTGAACTAATATCGGACAGCAAACTAATGACCTTACATGTACTAAGAGTAGCATGTGGCGCTTCTGGTAGGCACACAACCATGTGTGCCTCTGCTGTGTCAGCATTTAAGCATCCCAGCCCAGCAGGGGTCGAGGGAGACAGTTGCTCTTCCAGCCCAGCGTCTGCATAAACAGATGCATTTAGTGTAATTGTATCTTCTTGTACTGTCAGTGGCTTGACCACACCCAGCACTGTCTTGACAAGACTCAAGTGTCGAGTCAGAGGACCGCACTGGTCAGATGATGATACAACAGTGGCTGCCTTATAGCTGAATTTGTGGGCATAAATAAGCGTTGCCTGTCCGCGGTGCAGGAGCGGGACCCCGGGGGATCACGATGTCCCTTGTAAGAGTTGTGCTGACGACGATGCACCACGAGAACCAACTGCACATTCTCAATGTGGAGCCCCTATACGAGGCACATGTGGGGTTGTTTTTCAGACCAAAAATACTGTTGCTCGTGCTCGTGCTGCCGCCGCCGCTGCTGCTGTTGAGAAGCTGGGTCTTCATGAGGCTGTTGTGCTGGCTGCTGCTGCTGCTCCTGGTGCTGCTGCAGCCAAGAAGCTGGGTCTTCATGAAGCTGTTGTGCTGGCTGCTGCTGCTGCTGCTGCTGCTGCTGTTTTGACTGTCGTGTTGGCCTGACTGGCCGCTGCCTCTTGCCCTGCAATCTGACCCCGGCTGTTGCAGCAGCAGGGCCAGCTGCTGCCTTGAGGAGAGTACCTCCCACAACTGCATCCCTCCACACAGCATATCCTTCTCGTAGCATGTGGTCAAACCTGCTGTTCTGCTGATTGCTGCTGCACCCACATGTGTACGCCTCAAACATGTGACTATACAGCGCACGCTTGGCATCTGCTGTGAATGGAGGCTCTTCCACTTCACAAGCAGCAAGCCTCCAGTCCCTGAACCCATCTATGTGCACCAGTGCATGCTGCGATACCTGCTCATCCACTGTGCCATGGTGCTCCTTGGGCCGCAACCCATACTGTCTGACTACATTGAACACCTCCTTGGCTGCCTGCAGGTAAAACCTTTCTTCAGGATTGTCACTGGTGGCTGTTGCTGCTGCTGGTGTGAGTGTTTTTGCCGAGGCTGATGCTGATGCTGCCGCCCCTGCTACTGCTGTTGATTGGCTAGTCACCTTCAAAGTCCTCGCCCTCTCGTTGATGATTGTGTTCAGCAGAGTGAACTTGGATTTCCATCCAGTGTTGACAATGCTGAGGAAGTCGGGGTCTACCGCAGCAGCTGCCTCCACTACCCTGAGAGCCCTTCCCAGCTCATACAACCTATTGTGTCTGTTTCTCCTTTTTCTGTCATTTAGCTGTGTAGGGTCCTTCACCAAGCAGCAGCAGTGGTGACTCTGCACTTGCATCTGGTGCAGTTACATTTCAGCAAGTCCATCCAGAGGTTATAGGTTGCGCTTGTTGTTGCAACTCTTATGGCAATTGAATCTTGCTCGCATTGCAGGCTTGCTAGCTTGTTATATAACAAGCTAGCAAGCCATATATGGGGGGATTGTGATCTCACACTGTAGATAGCATATATTGTACGCTTTGTTCAACCCAATCCCATTACCATGACCCTGTTATCCGTGATCAGCGCTCTACAATACATTATAGTGTGCATGGTGAGGGCGGTGGCATGCTGCTTGTTGTCATGAGATTTACGGCTGTGTTTGCCCCTGTCCTTGAATCAAGGGGCGTGAGGTGCTGTACACAGCCTGCAGTCAAGTGAAGCTCACTTGCAGCAACTTTATCCCATCTGCACTGTGGTGCTGCTGGTGTTCCTTGGCAAACTGTATGATCTCATTTGTGCGTATTGAGCACGTATTTCTGCTTGATCTGTGTAGTGTGTACCTGACTTGGACTGGGCAATCGTTGTAGATGGTTGGGTGGCTGCTTTGGGAGCACAGCTATCATTGTGGGCCATGTCAACGGTATGGCCTTGGATATGTAGACCTGACGGGACAGATAACTGCGGGCACAGATTGCTGCAGTAACTAGTCAAACCTCGAACATGACGATGAAAATATACAGCCAGTGATACAGACTGGACTGTAAAGTCTGACACTCAGTGACAGACATGACACAACAGAGTGTGCAATTTATTCCATTTCACTCCTCGTCAGACCTGGCACATCTGGACTCATGACACTGTTTGTCCATTGCATTGTGAATCTTGTTCCTGCTGCTGTATGGCAGCTGGTGATGTAGCAACACAACTTAGCCATCTGTTGTGTACGTCGCGTTCACACAGCCTAGTAGCTCTATAGATTATGCCAATAAACGACCTCACTTGAGTTTGCCTGGGCGCTTCCTGTTGCCAGCTCCTCCAGGAGGCCTGCTGCTGCCCAGATGGTGTCCATCCTCGAGGGTCGCATGCATGCAATGCAAGGTGATCAGGTTATGAACAGGCATGAAAAACCAGCAACATGTCACCCTTGCCTTGGTCTTGCCATTGGACCGCTATGTACTAATTGGTACATGGGCTTGCAAGCTGCGCTGATCACTGCTGCCATCCTCCATCATCCAAATCACCTAGGAAAAACAGCTGGTGAAACATGTGTTTCACATGATATTCCCTAATTCATATGAACACATGCCAACATGCTTGTTGCAAGCTGAGGACGTTGGCGAGTTCTGCAAGGGCAAAAAGGCACAGGTCATGGATTCGAAGGGGGTACCCCCTATAGAGAGGCACCTCGCAACACCAATGCCGGAATTTTTACGCTTACTCCTGAAACACTCTCACAGGCCACTTTCACAGCCGTTTTGCCATCGCAATGGATAGATCAGTAGACAAGCTATGCATTCGACAACTGACAGTGTGCATCGGTGGTGTTCTGACACCCCAGGGAGCTGTTTCCGCTACCAGTACCACTTCAGAACAACCGGGCCGGCAAAGCACGTGCCGTGCCGGGATTTTCCGCTGTTTCCAGGGCCACATTCACAGCCGTTGTGCCATCGCATTGAACATGTAATTACAAAAAAAATGCATTCCACGACTGGGACTGTGCATCGGTCAAGTTCTGACAGGCCATAAACAAAATAACACTTGGTCGGCTTGCCCCAAATTCGCCCGGCAGGTACAAATTACAACGACAATCAAGAGCAACAGTTGTTACTCTATAGTATGAAAAGCAAATCAGCAAATGTACGCGGCACCACTTTCACTATAACACTTGTCATACACGCCCAGCAGTAGAGCGATATCTGCCCGCTGCACGTCACTGACACCACCTTGGCAAGCATCGTCGTTGCACAGTATCCCTGATGTGCCCTACACGCTCGCGCAGTGCAGCGCAAAGCATCATGGCAATCGAAGGGAGTGCTGCTGCTTTGTGATGTTAATGAAGACCTCGAGATGCTGGCACCAGCAAGCCTCCTCGAGCAAGGCATTGGACGGTTGCAGAAGTCTACATGTTGCACTTTCAACATGACATGCGATACAATGCCCACAGGCCAACATGGCATCAACAAACCACGAGCAACAGAAAACGAAGCAGCAACGACGCACGCAACAAAACACGACTCCCTCAACTTGCTACCGCACTAGTTGCATGGCCCAATTTCTTTTACATGCCCATACTGCCCATGAGCTGCATTGGATCTGCAGAGACACACTGCCACATTGTGGCTAGTGCTGATGTGGTTGCATGTAGTTTGTGCCAGCGGCTTTTTCTTTCGGTCGCCATGGTCAGTAACTTCAAGGAATAACTCGGTGCCCCGCTCGGCAACCCCAGACAACGACCCAGGCCGGTCATCTATCTTCTGTTCTTCACTTCCTTGCTCTTGGTCCTCAGGTTTTGCTGTAGCAGCTCTGTCAGCTTCGTAACAATTTCAGGGCTAAGCCGTGCTGTCAATTTCAACATCAACAAACTGGGCTTCCCTGGCAGCAGCGTCAAAAAGTGCGAAGCAGCACGGTCACCTGCAGCAGGAGGTTGCAAGTTGAATCAGGTTGTAGGCTTGTACCAAACCTCACCAGGCACTTTTAGAAAACCTGGGCACTTGCATGCAGCAAGGCAGGTTCAAGTCCAGAGCATCCTTGGGACGCTGTGCTTGCGATCAGTGCTGAATAGCTGCACCACACATGAGGCATTGCATTCCCTTGCCTGATCGGCTCAGGCCCCAGCGACTGGAAACTTCCAGTGCAGAGGTTTAGATATCCTGCAGTTGACAAGGTCTTCCAACTTCCTGGCCTCTAGCAGAGCCACCGGGAGGGCCTCACAGGTTCATCAAAAGATGTTTCAAGTTGTAAAACCAAAGATGCTGTTTCCAACTTGGAATGCTATGGCATAGCAGCTCGCAATGAGCAACAGATCCCAAGAAGCCCCAACTTGGCTGCAGGGCCTGGTGTATGCACTGACTGAGTCACCATGGCCCATTGGAGTCAAGTGGCTTGATCACATGTGAGTTCACAATGCACTCACCAAGCACTGGCAGTGCGGCCATGACTCATGCTCACCAATGTAGTTTGCATCAAAGTCCAGTTGTTCCAGGTGTGTTGGCCCAACAGTCAGTGCATACACCAGGCCCTGCAGCTGAACCTTGTCAACATCACTCACACAGATCTCAGCCAGGCCAAGCACCTGCAAGCAATGCAATGATTTTAGTGCACACAGCATAGCAGCTGTTGGTGCTCCAGCCATAAGCAATGGCAGATGGTGAATATCATGGCATATCTATGGTGGTGGTGTTCAGCACAGTGCTCACTTCATACATCATATTTTGACAGGCTGCTCAGGCCGTCACAGCGGCGCCAACTCGGCAGCATGGAATGCGGTTCAACAATCATTTAGTCAAGTTCATGGTGGTCAACGTGGCTCGAGTGTGTATTCTGGCAATGGTCACCAACTTTGAACAGGCAACTATATATAGGAGAAGTATATTTGAGCCCCGTGCGTAGTGAAGCTGCTTGGCCATGACATCAGCAGAGATCTGACTGGCTAGCTTGGTACTTACCTTCAATGATGACATAGATCTCAGCGCAGTGCTGAGGTGCTGCAGTCCAGCAGAACCCAGTGGGTTGCCATTCAGCAGCAGTTCCTCCAGATCCAGAGCTGCGCTACTCTGGTTTGTATTCTCTATCAGGCTGTTGCTGATACCAATGCCGAGCCTTGATGCTGCAGCTGTGCAACTACTGGTGTTTGATGCAACATCAGCGTTCAGCAGAGCACATGCAGCAGCCATGTCTCTGATTCCTACTGGCCCTATGCCGCAGTAGCAAACACTGAGGTGCTTCAAGCTGCAACATCTGGACAGCCCAGCTGCCAGTGTTGATATGCCAGCATCGCCTATCAATGTGTGGTCGAGTACCAAGCGACGGAGGCTTAGTCCCGACACTCCTAATCCCAGGGACAGCTCTTGCAGGGCATGAGCACTAAATCTAGAAACTGGGTATGTTCCCATTGTTGCTGTCATTGCAGTTTGCTGTTGCACCAGATCCCATTGCTCCTGTTGCTGCAAAGGGTCTTCCGGCTGCACTGCTGGACCCTCTGCTGGGCCCCGCTGGCTCCGGTGTTGTGTCTTTGATTCAGGCAAAGATAAACTCACAGCTGCAGAATCAATATGTCGCCTTCCTCCACGCTGAGTATCTTGCTGCAGGGGCTGCTGCTTGCAGCCATGCCGTTGCGGACTGAGTGTGGCATCTAGCACCCATTTACTGACTTGCACCATTGGTCGTGGTGGCTGTCCCCTGTACCTGACACCCTCCGGTGGTCCACACTTTTCCCACAGTGACTGCTGGGCCGGCTGCAGGTGCCCAGCCTGGAGAACCCTCAGCTGGGCATGTGCAGGGCACACACCTGGGGCAGGGGGGGGGGGGGGGGGGGGGGGAGAGACCAACAGGAGCCGAGGAAAGTTTTCGGCCATCGCACACGCTTTCCGTGATTTTTTTACAAAGTGTGGGTCACCATTCCAAACGGGGGTTCGCCCGCAATGCAGACGCGTGTGGCGTGCCTCCCTCTTCCCGCCCGCTCCCCGGGGCTCCGCCTCACCTCCCCTGGGAGCCGGGGCCGCGCCTGGTGTCCCCCCCGGGGGTCTCGCTGGGGGGGGGGTGGGCGGGGGCCGCCTGGGGGGGGGGGGGGGGGGGGGCAGGGGGCAGAGAGCAGCAGCAGCAGCAGTAAATGTTACTGCAGTGCAGAAGCATTTCCTGATCTTTTTCCAAAGGATGTGGTACCTTTTGCAACTGGGAGTTGCCAGCAATGAACAAGAGCCAGTGGTACTTGATCAAGTGCTGAGCCTGCAGATTGGATGCTATACTGGTTGCAGCCTGACACCTGACAAACCCAAAGAGGATAATGATCATTGGAGTATATGCAGCACACAAGCGGCCAGCTGAGGCTTCTCAGGAAGACCGCGATGTGCAGGATGTGACCATTGTGCTGCACAATCACCGGGTTGTGTCATACGGCAGACGGTCTGCTGGAGCATGCTTCTGCTGCAGTATCCCTTCTCACAGGTACGGAATTAATGCAGGGCTGCTTCAGGAGGGACAGCTGATGCAGAAAACCAGGAAATTTACCTGCATTTCTTGCATCCTGGCATGGCGTAGACCGGCTGGATGCTGCTGCCATGGTTGTGTCCTGTCTGCTGCTACTTGCAGGTTTCTGCATTGGGCATGCAGTGTTGGCGCTGAAACTAGTGGCTGCTGTAGCACTTGCTGTTGTTATTCTGACTGTACCTGCTGCACCAGTGGCTGGAGATGTGTTTTGCTTGGCAGCTGTCTCTTCAGGGCTGCCAGTAGCAGGTGCTGGTTGCGCATCGAGCCCCGCTATTGCTCTGCTGGCCTGTTGTGCTGTCATGGCTGCTGCTTTTGGTGCTGGCTGAGGTGGCAGCGCTCTGCCATCAGCACAGAGCTCCAGCGTGTTCAGCCTGCAGCCCCTCCACCACTTGCCAGATGAAGCCCGCAGGAGATGAGCAATACCTATGATCCCCTGCAATCAGTGAGAAGCATCAGCATATGCGTAACTCCACGCCAGGCAAGAAGCGCTGCTGCGCAGGCCAGTCACTGGTCTGGTAACAGGGTGAAGCTTGCAATATTGATGTCATACATTGAATTACATGGTAGCTCTTGAACTACTGTGGTTCACAGTGAGCCATGCCTTGCTGCAGTGTATGGTACGTACACTGATTTCAATCTTCTTGCGTGCACAAGGTTGTACTCTCATAATGTGCAGCCAACATGATCACGCTGTTGCAAGCAGGTTTTTGAAACATGTGCTCAAATTAATCAGCATAGAACACCATCTATGCTGCTGCCAGCCAGTGGAACATGTGGCACCCATCGCCTTACCTCATCACCAATGCTGCATCCGTAACAGCATAAGCACTTGACTGCTGTATATGATGCCAAACACTCAACAACAGCAGTGCATACAGCTGCGTCAACACTTGTACCACTTAGTACGATCTGCATGACGATGATTCAGGACAACAGCTACATATTCAGCCAACTTGTGATCCTGTTGCGGGGCATGCAATGGTTCAATGCTGCAATACCAGTAATTAGTGACAGTGCAGGAACAGGACTTCTTCCAGCCCAGGCTGCTCACTTTGTTGCAACTCTGTGAGCTCTCCTGCGCCTGCTGCAAGGTCTTCAGTACTGGTTTATGCGGAAGCGTGCCCTGGTTCCTACATGCTGCTTTGTACATGGCTTCGAAGGCCCTCAATGCAGCGACCACTCCCACTGCACAAGCAAGGTATCACGTAAGCATGTACAACTATTCCAATATGCGTATAGAGGATTCTTGCAGTCACCCACCATCTTTTGCGCCTTGCTGTTTTGCAGACATCTGTCAAGGCGGGGGTGTTTTCCCGCCCGCACAAAATACAGCAGCCTGACGATCTTCAGCGGCCTCTGTTCTAACAAATCAAACTCAAGGAGTGGGTCAACAAAACCTCCTTGAGAGTAGGCACTACTTGCGCATGTTAGTCACCAGAGCCCGGCTGGCAGAGCCCATTGGGTCCAGTAGATTGCACTGGATGTTTTCATATTTAGCTAATAACTCTACTAAAGTTTACAGGTTAAGTCTTACAGCAAGCTTCATCTGAAGGGTGGGCAACTCGCCCTTTTTCATTGTCGACAATAATGTCGCTGACTCGCAGCAGCAGGTTGAATAAGACGCTGTAAAGCCTTCCTGTACACTGTCTTAGTGATTCAGACCTCCGCTTAGAGCATGAGCGGGGTATCATGTATGGATTTCATAGACCAGAAAATCAAGCCGATAGGTTCATGGCCTCGCTGACTGCCTTTGACAAAAGCATACTAAGAGACTTGGAACGCCCGCAACTATATAGTTCCAAGCTGCAGAATCTAGCAGCAGCCGCTGGTGAGTACCAAAGTCATGACAACCTGCACCTGCTGCTAATGTAGATCACACAGATGCTGTCACAAGCAGACAGATACTGCAAGTCCCGTCTGGTTGGGCTTAAACTGGGCTTAAAGACATGTTTCTCCTGACAGGCGTTAGTAAACCGCTTCTTAGGGCAGCGTCAGCACCAAAAGCACTGTCGAGTCATCAGCAGAACTTCTGGAAGGTATGCAGCCAGAGAGGCCTGCCAAACCGTGCTTCCCCCACCATCCAGCAGGCAATGTCGACCACCACACAGAAGGGGGTTCCATGCTATACTGTAGAAGTAGTGGTCAGCGCAGATATAGTGGCAGGCAGGCCAACCTCATCCCAGATGAACGCAGCTGAACCCTGGAGAGTGGCTCGCGTGAAGAGTTATGCTGTGGAGCCAAGCCCGTGAGTAATTTGCACTTGTACATGGACGACATACACCAATTACCCATCCTGTTGATTCGCTTCGATAACTGCAGTTGATGTTCGAGGTGCTCAGCACTTCATCAAAGCAGCGAGTCAGCTTGCGAGTGATAACTTGGTGCTCTTGAGCGTGATCACGCCATCGCTGGTGGCAAGGATTCCTGAGTCTTGCGTCACCAACTTGTACTTTGAAGATACTTGCAAGCTAGCTGATACTCACCATCAAGGAAATTGGACAAAAGCAGTAATGATGCATGACATCACACCATGGGGCCAACTTGGCTGTGATGCATACTGAATACAAGCCTTAAATGCTGAGCGGCCTGCACTTGAAGTGTAATCTTGTATTTTGGATCGCCTTCAAAATAAACAACAGCAACAACAAAGATTCCTCTTGTGCCACAGCAACTGGATTGGTCTGAGTGTTAACACTTGTTGTTGGTTCCTGAAGGTATGGTCATGGCGAGGCTGGCAAGTTGGCATTCCATCAGAAGTACTCCTGGTACAAGTACCATGGTGAGAGATGCAAGATGTGGAGTACAGCCCCTCTGTGCAACAGTAGCAGACTCGTGAGCATGCTGCTGATCAGGGATGGTGCAAGATGAGACCAATCTGTTGTGTAGGACAGCTGTATACAAAGCCTGTAGAGCATGAGGTTCTGTTCAACATATGTGTACGACTGCTGCAAAGGCTTGACAGAACAACATAAAAAAATTTCATGCTGTATTGCAGGTTTTGCAGGCAAGGGTGCCAAAACCAGTTGGGGCAGCAACCCCTGCAAACATCGGGCACCAAGCTCTTCATAGTTTCCACTTTCATGGTTTCCAACCCAGGGTACAATGAACAGGGGAAAGCAAACACTTTGTGTTTGCTGGACAAATTCATCACAGAAGTAAACATCTCAGCAGCCTCACTATGAACAGTGTGCATTATACCCAGCTTATTTGGCTTGCATTGGGCTGCTGTGATCCTTGCAACAGCAACCAGCCATAGGAGCACAGCAGATGGCCACCTGCACCCTGCAGCAGTGTACGTTGATGATAAGTGCGCCTACTGAGGGTTGTTCAGACAACAGGATGGCCCGCTGAGTCAAGCATTAATGCATATTGCATTGGCCAGGCTGATGACAGAATTCAACGGTCACTGTTCATGCACTCTGTAGCATGTGTCTCAGGAGGCCAGTCTTAAAGGATACCTTACCCACATCACCGCCATAGCAATGTCTACAGTAAACACCACAATCAGCTGGTGACAAGATCAACACCACGTACGTTGTGTAGATGTCTCTGTGCCAACAAGCTCTGCAGCTCCTTGAGCATCATCATTCTATAGTCATACTTAGCGCACAAATGCTCCAAAGCCGGTGCAGGGACGAAACCTGACACGGGTGTATCAGCTGTGCAGCTGGTGCTACTACAGCACTCTCTGCAGCTGCTACCGCTGCTTATGAAGCACGACTTGCAGTAGTTGTGACCACATGGAATGACTGCTACAGGATCATCAAACACCCGCATGCAAATAAGACAGGTGTAGTTGCTAGCCAGCGAGGTTTCCACATGCGCCAACTTGGCAACTGTGCTTGCCACAGTACGTTCACTCTCCTGCCAGCTGTCCAGCAGCTTTGGATAGCTCTCGCTCAGCTGTTGCATCGCTTGTAGTAACACTTGCATCTGGTGCTGCATTGAGCCAAGTCCTTCTACCAGCTGCCTGCTGCCACTAGTATCCTCCTTTTCTATGCGATTGCCCTGGCTGCCTGAACAAGAACCAGCAGGTTCCACAGCATCACTGGACGTGCTCGGCCTGCTGGCAGTGGTTGCAGCAGCTGGGTCTGTGGTGTTGGGTCTGGATGCAGTGGGGGGCTTAGCTGCTACTGCACATATGACAGCCAAGTTGGACATGACAATAGAAACATCCTGTGGCTGCAAAGCCCCTGCACGCTCGAGCATGCCAGTCATATCTGATGCTGCGCCAGCAAGGCGCTGTAGACGCTGGTTGGCTGATGCAACGTGCCCAATCACGCCTCTCAGATGATCATCTCTAGTTGCAAGCTGACATCGCAGGCTGACCATGTCAGCTTCAGCAGTAGCCAGCTTCGTCTCGAGCTGAGCCACTGCGGCCACTTGCTGTGCACTGGCAACTTGAGCGGCTTCAGCTGCTATCTGTGCTGCTGCTGTGGCAGCTTCCGCCTGCTCAACCTGTTGCAATGCAGACATGCACAAGGCACAAAAGGATGTAAAAGCACAGGCAGGAGTTTGGCATTTACGGTTCTGTACACACCAGACAGCACAGAAGGCTGGTTCCACACAGCTAGAGTGAAGCACGGGGCAAAGACTCCCAATCAAAAGAAGGCACTTGTGCTGTCCATGCACGCTGACCTGTCACCTGCTGGCCTGATCAGCAGCAGAAGGCCCATCAAATGCATTGCAACGCAGCCACACGTCGCATCTATCTCACCTCAAGCTCTGCCTGCTGCTGATCTGCCTTCCTGCCCGCCTTCACATCCTCCAGCTCACCACGTAACTTACGCTCCATCACAGTGGACATATGTACCTGCTGCTCAAGTTGGTCCAGCTGCTTCTGCAATACCTGCAGGTAAGAAACAGCTTGGTATCTTCCGCTGCCATTGTCCATGCAACACCAGTGTCCAGATAATGGTAACACTGACTCTGGGCACACTGATGGCCACTGGTCACACACACTGCAGAATGCTGGCAGCACTGAATGCAGATGCACAAAAGAGAAACTGGCTCACCTGCATTCCTTTGTCACTTGCATGGAGTTTCTGCTGCTTGGCTGCCCACTGCTGCTGCACACAAGCAAGCAACATGTTGATCTTGTCGCCTGTTGCTTCCAGCTGACATACCCCAGCTTGGCACTCCACCATGTGATTGAGCAGATACATCAAGCGATCCTGCTGCTCCTGGCATTGCTGACCAACTGCTGCTATCATTGAACTGCAGACCCCATCCAATGCTGTAAATTTTGTATCTAATGCATCCAATCTGTGCATACTCCTTGTCATAAACTCAAGCTGCCTGAATTTCCAGCCTTGCTGTTGCTGAAGTTGCAGCTGAAAAGCAGCATCCTTGCTTGACAACAAATTGCCAAGCTCGTGCTGTGCGGCTTCAGCAATAGCACGCTCCTGTGCAGCTGTGTGTTGGGCATCTGCAGCATCGTCAAGCAGCCTTGCATTCTCATCACCAAGTTGAAGCCCAGGGTGAGGTCTTTCAAGCTCTCCAAGCGTTGCACATGACAATTGTATCCTTGCGCATCTCCACCACCAGGTCCCCATCACTCACCTGACATCCTCTGTGCTGCAACCTTTGCTGCCGCCTCTGCTATCTTCCATGCCTCCTCAGCTGCATAACGAGCTGCTTGTGCCTCATCTGCTGCAAAACATGCTTTGCTCACGGCCAAAGCTGCTGCTGCAGCATTGGCTGTTGCTGCTTCGGCCTGTGATTGCGCACTAGCCAGCTGTGATTTCAGGCTCTTCACCTGCAGCATATGTTCAAAGCTCCCACTTCATATCTGGTGCATGCATCCATCTTCAAAAGATTGCAGACCCAATATAAACGCCGATCACACTCGCCCAACTCCCAATTCCATATGTTGTGTGGTAACAAGTCGTGCATTGTGAACTTGCACACCTGCCGCTCTGCCTCAGCTCTGGCAGCCTGCTCAACAGACAGCGCGTCTGCCATCATGGCGAGCTTCAACTCCATCTGTTGATGGTTGTTCTGAATCTCCATGAGCCTCAGAGCATTGTTGGCCTGGCCGCCTTTGGCACTATTGAGCTCCTGTTGCAGCTTGGTGGCGCTTGCCTGCTCTGCGGCAGCCAACTCTTCTGCGTTCTTAGCACGGGCCCTCCAGGCAGCAAGCTTTTGCTCCTGCACATGACACAAACACTGGCTGTTGGATCAGTATTGCAGTTGGGCACTTTTCTAAGCACGAAGCACGCAGTGCGCAACCATTGGTGGCATGACAGCTGCAAGCCCTGCAGGTCCCAGTCTGTGCCCAGATGCAGCACAACTCAACATCATGCATCACGCACCATGTCTTGCTGTTGAGCAGCACAACGTGACAGTGAATCCCTCAGGGCGTGTTGCTGGCTGGACATGACCCTACTTTCTGTGACTTCATCCTCTAGCTGCTGCTTTAGCTTTACCACTGTTGCATTGGCAGATTGCACCTGATCATACTGCTGCTGCAGCTGTTCTGTGAGCGACTGTTTCACATTGGCCACTGCATAAAGCTCTTGCTTAAGCCTACAAGTCACAATAAATAAGTGCACTGCCATGTAGCATGATGACCACGTTGCTTTTCTGCAAGCCATGTAGAGCAGGCCAGTGCATGCTCTACGTTGTAATAAGAATCAATGCCTACTCATCCTATAGCCATTGCAGCTGACATGCTGTGTGAAAGTAGTAGTCTTCACCTATACAACTGGTCTTGGATGGCCAACCTCTGCCGACATTCCTCATCACGCTCTCTTAGGAGCACCTCAACATCCTTCTGCAGCTGCAAATTCTTGTCCGGCAAGTGCGACCCATATTCAGCTTCCCTTCTTTCAGCCGCTTCAACTCGACTGCTGTAATCCTCCAGCTTTCTTTTGAGCTGATGCGACTCCTCAGCCAGTAGCTGCTGTGTTGCTTGAGACACCTCTACTTCCTGAGCTCTCGTATGTAAAAGTCTGCTGACTGTTTGGTAATTGCGCTGAACAGCCTGTAGCTGCTGGTCCTTTTGCTGCAGTTCCTGCAGAAGGGATGTAACTCTGGACTGCAGCTGGTTACTTGTGTATACTGGCGCGGTCGCCATAGGCTCCAGGAAATTTTGAAGAATCCAAGGTCAAACTGTGTCCACAACGAGCGAAGTACACGTGCTGGCGTTCAGGCGTGTCAGGCGTGTCAGCGGGCTCAAGAGACACCTGTTTGCGGTGCACAGATGATCATGTGTAGTGACAGCCCCATAAGTAAGGTCTGCACGATGTTTTTCACCAACTTCGGTTGCTGGCAAATGGTCAAGGCCTCGTAAGTGACGGCCCCGGCTGCAAATGCATATGCTAGTTCGCAATTCTATAGGACTGCAGTGATCAAGTTCGTGGCACATTATCGTGGTCCAGGCCTATGTCATAGATGTCACAGATGGCTGACGCAGCATCTCATTACCCTAGGCCCTGATGGCACCACTTACTGGGCAAAGCATGGCCACCATATCGGACGGAGTAGTTCGCATTGAGCAGCTGTTGCGCATACTGTTGCGTGCTTCAATCTGCCAACTGCTGATCAAACATTTTCACCGGATTCCGAACGCCCGAAAGCCACCATGTTGTTGCAGAGACACGCTTGATCTCTGCAAATGCGTCAGTTGCTCTCAGTTGAGCCCCCCGGTGCTGTCAGATATGTGTTTGGCCTGCTGGTGGTGCTTGTTGGTGTGGTGAGATGAGCTCTGTTAGTAGACATCAGTTTGCAGCCTTGACAGGCCCTTGACCCTTTGCTGGCGGCCAGCGGTGCCCGCTGCGTAGCTCAAGCTTCAATTGACACAGGCAAAAATCAATTGACACAGGCAAAAGACAGCAGCAAAAGATACATGTCTGATAATCACCCCAGAGTTGGTGGTGCTGTTTTTGCTGCGCAGATATTGCCCCTTACGTATGCATTTCTGAGGCGAAAAGTGCCCAAGCCTTTGCGAACATAGGAGCTACTGCAAGTATAGACACTGCCGTCCCATGCTGCCAGCTTTCTTCACCGCCACGTCATTGCTAGCACAGTGGGTGCCGTCCTCAGCCAATGTTACACGCAGAGGATGTCTGGCAGGCTTAAAAGCAATTCAACCATGTGGCTACTCAACTTCTGAACTTCAGGTACCCATAATCATCATTGCGACATACTCAGCAACAGTTTATTGCGTTCAACATCAAGCACCCACCAGGCCACTGAGCATTCCCTGCTACACAGTGCTCGTGCACAATGATGGGATCGACTGCTGCAAGGTTTGTGCATCATGCCTCAATAGCAGTCCATTTTGTTGCAGGTGCAGGTGGAGCCGCTGTCAGCGCCCCATGAAGGTGTCAGCATCCTCAGCCTGGCTCGCAGCAGCGCCAAGAATGCAATTGGCCGACAGCTGCTGCGTGAGCTGCAGGAGGCCATCAACACACTGCGCCAGGAGCACACCACACGCTGTGTGATTATTAGGAGCATGTGCCAGGGAACTTTTTCAGCTGGAGCAGACCTGAAGGTGAAGTACCATCTTGCCTGGCAGGCAGCAGAGCAGGCATTTTGAGTACGGTCACAAGGTGGCCTACCATGCGTCATGTTGATGCAAAGAAGGTCTTGCTGCTTGCCTTCACTTCTGTGCCTGTCTCTGACAGGCACCAACTGCCTGTGCAATCCATAAAAATCTTCACCCTGTGTACATGACCAGCATGTGCTGGAGTCAGCCTCCTGCAGGTTACAAGGTGTGTCTGCAATGCCGTCACTGCAGGAGCGCTCCACCATGACCCAAGCAGAAGTGGCTGAGTTTGTGTCCACCTTGCGCCGCACTTTCACTGATCTGGAAGCCCTGCCCATGCCCACCATCGCCGTGCTGGAGGGCTATGCCGGTGGCGGTGGTGCTGAGCTGGCACTGGCCTGTGACTTGCGAGTAGCTGACACCAGAGCTGTGCTGACATTCCCAGAGGCACGGCTGGGTATCATGCCAGGAGCAGGAGGAACACAGAGGCTGGCCAGGGTGGTGGGGCTCAGCACAGCTAAGGTGGGCAGTTGCAGCCGTATGTACCTAGCAGCAATGCGTCGTCCAGCAGACACCATGGCCAAGCTGCTGAGGTGACAGCGGTGTCTGCACTAGAAAATCCTGTCTGCACCCTTGCAGGTGTTCCATCAGGCTGCATGGGGTGGCCTCACAGCTGCTATATTCTGCAATCCTAAAGTAATGAGCACTCACTGTGCAGGAGCTCATTTTCACCACCCGTCCCATCACTGCCAGTGAAGCCCTGAAGCTGCGTCTTGTCGACCACTGTGTGGAGGAGGGCAACGCCATGAATATGTCCTTGGAGCTGGCAAGAGGCATTGCACAGGTGAGGTGCGAGGAGCAATCCACAAAAGGTGACCCTGGGCCTGCTTGCCTAGGTCTCAGCCCAGGCAGTGTACATCCCTCAGCCATCAATGTGCAAGACTGTCGCTTCTATTTAACCGCTATATATTCGGTGGCACCAAACCTGCCCTTAATCATGCTGATATCTGCCTGTTACGAAGCCCTGCCGTCCAGTATCTGGCTTTAGCAGGCATTTTTTTTGCTGCGTGCTGCAGTGTGCACCACTGTCCCTGCGCGCCTCGAAGGCAGCAATCAACCAAGGCATTGAAGTTGACCTCGCCACTGGCTTGAAAATTGAAGAGTACCTGTATGCACAGCTGATACCAACAAAAGACAGGCTGGAGGGTTTAAGGGCGTTTGCTGAGAAGCGCAAGCCAGTGTACACAGGCGAATGAGGGGGATTGGTGCCCTAATAATGGCACGTCAAAGGGTCTATGCACGTCATCAGCCTGATACAGCGATGCAAAGGAGCTTTTTGCCGTGAGACGTTGTACACGTCCTGTTGCTGCTGCTGCTGCTGCTGTGAAACGCCAAAGACAAATTTGTTTCCTT
Source organism: Coelastrella sp. MACC-549 (assembly GCA_018290735.1). Taxonomy (NCBI): domain Eukaryota; kingdom Viridiplantae; phylum Chlorophyta; class Chlorophyceae; order Sphaeropleales; family Scenedesmaceae; genus Coelastrella; species Coelastrella sp. MACC-549. Next base: position 54,435 of record JABEVS010000430.1, read on the forward strand.
GGAATCAAGCATCATGCTTACACAACTTGTAACAACAGTGTTGTACCAAAGTTGCGTCACGCAACCTGGCAGGCAGATAGCTAGGCGGTGCATTCAGTCTTGATTAAGAGCCTATCCATGGTGCAAAGATTCTGCGCTTCACTAGTAGTAGTCACCACCACTACTACTACTACTACTACTACTACTACTACTACTACTACTACTACTACTACTACTACTACTACTACTACTACTACTACTACTACTACTACTACTACTACTACTACTACTACTACTACTACT
>JABEVS010000431.1:0-11937 GCA_018290735.1 Coelastrella sp. MACC-549
ATAATAATAATAATAATAATAATAATAATAATAATAATAATAATAATAATAATAATAATAATAATAATAATAATAATAATAATAATAATAATAATAATAATAATAATAATAATAATAATAATAATAGTAATAATAATAATAGTAATAATAATAATAATAGTAATAATAATAATAATAATAAAGGCAGATACCTATCAGCAGGACAACCAGCTGTTAAAATGCCAGATACCTACCAGAAGGACAGATGCATATTGTTGGGACATACACATTCAGCGTGTGATATTGGGGGACATTCAGGTTGGAGATAGGGTGGTTGTCAAGGCTATGTAAGCGGAGAAGCCCAACAGCTGATTTGAAACAGCACCACCTGTGGTGCTGTGCTGCAACAGACACCTGTAGTAAAATGTGATGAAAAGAAAAGGGGAAGAAAAAAAGGGAAGAAAAAAAGGGAAGAAAAAAAACAAGCAATAATACCTACCTTCCTGGCAGCCCCGCCAGTCCCTCCAACAGTAAGTGGTCTGTGGTAAGCGTTCCAGTCTTGTCAAAGCAGCACACCTCCACCTACAATGCGAACAGCAATAGAATGATGATGCAGCACAACAGTGATGCCTGAGATGAAGTGCAAGATTAGCACAAATGCTGCAACTCCTTGCATCAGGCCAATGGCAATGCTGGTGAAATTAAGCCTGTCCTTGGCCGGTCCTGCCCAAATCAAGAAACCACTCAAGCAAACACGGGACCCAGCACAAAAGGCATCAGATGCCGGCGATTCTGAGAATACTTGATGGTTATTTGCTGCCCTAGGCATCTGAAGCGGCCACTAACCCTGTCCATACCTTTCCTGCAAATGGAATCCTGAAAGGCTCTGTGCAGAAGATGCATTTGCGGGCCAGAGCTACCAAACTGGCATTCACTGCAATGGTCAACTCCATAGGAAGTTCTGCGTCAATGACACGTCAGCACCATCACAACACACAGTCATAATAATAATAATAATTGATACCATCAGCCATAGCATTTACTGCCATCGGCCTCGCGCCCGGTGTTTCGCAGGCGGATTCTTAATCAATTACTACCATCCTCTCTTACGACAAGGGTAAACCACTGGAAACCCCTTGAAGCGTGTTGACGGGCAGATACTCAGTGGTGACACCGCCACACGGCTGGGGCAAGTATATTTTAGCCCAACTATCGATCACTCCCAACGCGATGGGACGTTGGTAAGGGCGCCCAGAGAACTGAGAAATCCGCCCCGGTTCAGAATCGAACTCGTGCCCTTTTCAGACACCTTTTTAAGTCGACCATCATAACCAGTAGACCACGTGTTTACCGTCCCGCCGGACACACGCTGACTGCAATGCAACCATGAGCAGTGCATTCACCAGTCTGTTCATTCGGAAACCATGATAAGCATGTGCATCACAGATGGCATACATTTGTTGCATGCGCTAGACTTCCAAAATGAGTGAAGTTCATTGAAGCCTGCTCGGAATATCAACACATATCTATTCTAGTCAACACCCCCTGACCAAATGCATACGGCGCTCGCCCTCCGATCTTCAAAAGGCTTTGATGGCCATGTAAGCACACAACAAGCACAGATAAAACCACTGCGCACTTGGTGAAGGACCTTGCAATGAAACAACTACCAAAACACATGCAACCAGTAGAAGACAACAGACATAAAGGACATGTACATGATACACATGCTCCACACCACCTGCAGCAGCCTGCCGGACATTTTGAAATGCTTCAAGACACTATCACCCCGCTGATATGCTCTTCTACTTGCGTCCTACACACAGGGCAGCATGGCTTGATCTGCAGCAGGCGCCTGGCCCACCTAGCACTGCTGCTGCCCCAATCCTTACCCTGGTCCAGCACTTCCTGTGCACACTCGTGGCACAACACAAAGTGCTTGCAAGGAAGCAGCATAACACTGCGCGGGGCATCTAGACATACAACACAACTGCTCATGTGTGGCTCCTGCTGTTGCTGCTTGCCGGTAGTAGAGTGGGTGTCTGCTGCACCATGGTCATGGCCAGCAACAGCCCTGATCTTGTGCTTGCTGCTGCCAGCAAGCAAGCTGGGACTCCACAAGTGCCAACTGCCTGGAAGGGCAAGGGCTTGATGTAGCAGGAATATAACCCCATGGAATCCTACTAGAAAGCAAACAATGGCTACTATCGCACACATAAGCATGTCTGGAGCAGCAACAGTAACACAAAGAGCAGAGCACACTGCCCAAACAGGCACAAACCAGCAGGAGCTTGTGACGCAGCTGCTGCTGCTACTGCTGCTAGCGTCTGCGCTTCCAGCACCTGCTGCGCCGGCAGTTGTGATATCTTCTGAACTCCTGTGTGACCCGGTGCTGCTCTGTCTGCTGTCTGCAGTGCTGGCTGCTGATGACGGACTCTGCAGACTTTGGAACCGCCTATCAAGGAGGTTCCGAGAAGAAGTGTTGTCAAGTTGGAGCGATATCTGGTCTGTAACTACCAACAGCTGAAGCTTATACTTTGCAAAATAGTACCCCTCCCCCTGCTGCACTACTTGGTGCTGCCAGAGTTTATATGCTGTGTGCAGCCAATCAAGTATGTAGGTTATAGGTTGGTTGTCTATGATGCAGCGACCAGTACCCAGCTGAGTTACGCATGGGTGCTGCTGCTGCTGGTGATGGTGTTGGTGGTGGTGCTGCTGCTGGCTGCTGTGAGTTTCTGCTGTCCCTGCTGCAGCTGTTATGCCTGCTGAGGATGCATGTGAGGTGAATGATTGACCGCTGTTCCGCCACCCAGAGCTGGGAACAGCTGTGGTAGCTGCCTGCAATGAAAGGTGGGCATTACTGTGAGCTTGTCTGCGGGGCTTCAACTGCCAGCGGTTAGCAGCATCACGGCAAGCATATTGCAGCAGCCAGTGACAGGAGGTTTGGGTTGACACTGAAGTTAACAGAAAAACAGCTCGCTGTGGATTCAATGCACAGGTCATCACATCCCGCTGGAGCCAACATTGTATGCAGCAAGTTGCGACTGTACTGCCTGTGTGGCTCTGAGGCACAATGTGCCACAGCAGACCTCTGCTTACCAGCATAGGGTGGTTGCTGGGCACCAGATACAACACATGCTTCCGGTCTTCAGCGCTAAACACACTGCTTCGGTGCCATCTGTTGCGGGCTTTGCACAAGTGCCAAGCATCACTGATTGCTGTCAGAGCGGCTACATCAATCCTCTGAAACATCCCATCATCATAACGTGCATCTTCTGCCCAGGAAAGTAGACGGTTTTCGGCGTTGTAGACCTCCACATGCTGTAGAGTTGCTTCAACCGGTACTAGGTTGCAGCCTTTAACGGCAAGGGCCCTGCCGAGAGGCTCGCGGCAACCCTTGACATAACTTTGAGACTCAATGTTTCGTCGGTGAATCAAGAGCTTGATCATTTGAACTGGCTGCCGAAGGACGAGCGTGATGATTTTCTGTCTTATTCTTTGATCTGTTGACAACGCACGATGAAATTACATGGCTGCTTGAAGGTTCTTGACGCGGTGAAGTTCTTTCCATAGTTTCTGGCTGAGCACCTCCTAACCTTCCTGCTCCAATGTATTCGGCCCTGCAGTAGCCACGTGGATGGTCAAGCTGCGGCTAGACGCCAAAAGCAGCTCCAATGTGCATAAAGTGCAAGTAACGCGTCTGCATGCGAATGCCCACACCAGCGAGCGCAGCTTCAGCGCTGTCAGCACTTGCATCTGTGGTAGGCTCGTGAGTCAGAGTACTCCTGGCCGCCCTACCGCGCCATCACGCTATCTCATAAGTAAAAACCGATAACATAGCAATTGGGCAGCACAAACGAGTACGTCCAGCTTCATTATCCTGTTGCTGGATACTGCTGACTTGGATTGGATCCGCAGACCTGTACTAGCAACTGAATACTGTTGATCCCAGCAGTACACGCGGCATGTTCTGCTGTGTTGCTTGACAGTAGTACACGTAGAACCGTAGCTGCATGAAGTGCAGGCCCTGCACTGCAGGCTGCAGGTGGGACCATCCACTGCATAACTACCCTCAACGGTAACACGTAATCCTGCTTCCAGTGATCAAGGCCAAGGCTTTGCTTTGCAATCCCGAACGCATCTCCTGCCACCCGTTGTAAAGCTAACAGGACCAAAACCAGCAAGCATACTATGTATATGTGCATACTGTATATACACGGTGTGCACATTGAGTGTCTCTAGATTCATTGTGGGCCCCATGGTGTTAGTCAGAGTATGACTCCTTTTGCACAGCACTGGTCGCTGCGCTGCGAACCAACTCGACATTGAACGAACTTGGTGCACCAGCCCACATGATGGTAATGAGCAGCGGTGCCAACAAGGTACATGTAAAAGAAATTGAGCCATGCAACAAGTTGAGATGCAATGGCAAAGGTACATGGTCAGCGAGCAGACTGTCAGAGTTTTGTATGTGGCACTCAAAGCTACTCCTTGTTAGGTGTGTTCAGACTCCTTGTACGAAACCCTTATCAGGCAGCCTTTCGATGCACTGTCACCGGATGACACTGCATGATCTGCATTGCTGCCCCTATTGCTGTTGTTGCTGCTGCAGCTGCTTTATCAAAGGCTCCCAAGGGTCTTCTAAGAAGGACCGCTTAAAAAATCTGCTGCCATCAGGCAAGCTGCTGCTGCTGCTGCTGCCATGGTCAACTCGTGGCATCTTGGCAGCTCTCCCTCTTCCTCTTCCACTGCCTGAGTGGTAACTGCCTGAGCTGTCATGTCCACTGTTATAACCATCCCTAGCTCCCCCTGAACCGCTGAACCGCCCTCCTCGGCCTCTCCCTCGCCTCCCTTGAGTGCCATAACCCCTCACAGGGCCAGGACCACCAAATTGCTGCTGCTGCTGCCAGGACATGCCACTGGGTTGCTGACTGCTAAGCCCGAGCTGAGGAACACAACTCTGTTGAGGATTGAACCCTGAGCCAAGCACCTGCTGCTGCTGCTGCTGCTGCACCCCACTAACCCCTGGTGGTGGTCCCGGGGGTGGCCTGGGGCCTGGGACACCTGCCAGCGGCAACAGTTGCTGGTGGCTCCGGACACCATTGAATCCTGGTCGCTGATCACCACCATACCCTGATGATCCTGGCCATTGAGGAAGGGTGCCACCAGGTGGCCTTGGCCCGGGTGGATGCTGCTGCCGTTGTTGCTGCTGTACGTCGTGAGCTTTGAGGCCGGGTGCCCCTGCTGCAGCTGACTGCTGTGCTGCTTGTGCTCTGGCTCTTGCTGCTGCTGTACCTGGTGCACTTCGGGTGAATGATGCCAGGGGATCACTGCAGGATGAGGTCAAACAAGTTGCACATGAGTTGCTTGACACAGCAGCAATGCAAGTAGAAAAGTTCCAATGGGCATCCTAAGGGTTGGAAGAAGCCCTTGCTTTTTTTGTAAGGCACCCTTTAGCCCTGATGAGTGCTCGTCCAGCTGCTGTTGTGCTGGATGCATGAGGCAGAAGCAGTGGACACAAGCAAGGCACCCAGTCACATCACATATTGGAGTTGCTGCCATTGCTCCATCTGGGCGACTGCAGCTTGGTGCGGCTGCTAGCCGGAATAATACCAGATGTCATTCACCTGTAGAAGCTGAAGCTTGTGTCCTTTTGTGCGCCCTCTTCCTCGGTAAAGGGATTGAAAAGCTTGTTGTTACCTGAACAGGCAGCAGGTGCATCCTTAAGGCATGCCCGCATACAGTAAGTGTCAGCAACACCTGTCTAAGGCTCACTCATGCTCTGTAGATGCGTAGTGCGGCGGCTCACGGTATGCAGACAGCTCCAGCTGAGGTGACCAGGTGTTGTTGAGAATGTACGGGACCAGCAATTCAAACACAACATGGAGCTCTAAGGTCGCACTAGCTGCAGTACATACATTGTCCACGAATTGGGAGCCCTGTCTTGTCCCACAGCAGATGTAATAATTCGCTGCAAGCACATGTCACTTTGACACAGAAGGTAGACAGGTGGCTGCTTGGTTTTGGCGCGCCCGCAGGCGATAATTTAATAATTACAGATCTGAGCGTATATTAGTTTAAGCGACGTGGTCTCAGTGGTTCGTGGGCTTTGGTATTGGTACAACCGACTGCAATCGCAGACCATCACAAGGCAACGCCCAACAGAACAAAGATGCCAGGGCTCAAGGGCACGCTTCTGGGTATGGGAAACCCACTGCTGGATGTTTCATCCACAGTAGACCAGGCCTTTCTCGATAAGTACCAGGTGACACACCACACTGCAGCTGGGCGGACTGTTTGCATGTGACCGCACAATCAGGGACTTGGACTCATTCGGCCAGCATATTAGAAGTTTTATGCGTTGCAGCCGATTGCGGCCACTGCAATGAGGTATATATGCTTCTGACACTCCTGTGGTTGCCACACTGCCAACAGCTAAAGCTAAATGACCAGATTCTGGCAGAGGAAAAGCACGTGCCAATGTACAAGGTGAGACCTAAAAGCAAACCAAGTTAGCTGATCCACTGATTTAGCTGATTCATTGGGTCTATCAATAATGTGATTGATCCAAGCTGCCTGTATTCTAATGCTCACATCAGCGCCGGCACACAGCACAAGATGCAGCACCCTACATAATCCAATGGAAGGTGCATTCAGAGTGGTGTCAGTGTGTATGATCGTGCAACGTAGGTACAGATTGACTTTGTCATGTGCCTGGTGATTGGTGCGCTCATGACACAATGCCTAACTTGCGATCTGTGTGCCCTTCAGGAGCTTGCTGCCATGCCTGAGGTTGAGTACATTGCAGGAGGCGCAACCCAGAACAGCATCAGGGTGGCCCAGTGGATGCTGCAGGTGACAACTCACAGCCAGCAGCAGCAAGCACACCATGCACATCACACAAATATATCTTGTTCAGCCCTTTCAGTCCTTGGCTTCCAGCAGATCCCGCTGTACTGCATACACTTTGCATGACAACCTTGACACAATGCAGCTGGCTGCCATCCTGCTGACTGCTGCTGCTGTTGCTAATGCTTCTGGCCCCCTTAACTGCTCAGGTCCCTGGGGCCACATCCTACATGGGATGTGTTGGTGATGACGAGTTTGCGGCCAAGATGACTGCTGCTGCTGAGGGTGCCGGTGTGAACGTGCGCTACATGATTGACCAAACAGCAGCAACAGGCACATGCGCTGTGTGCATTAAGGACAAGGAGCGCAGCCTGGTAGCAAACCTGGCAGCAGCAAACAACTTTAAGGTGTGTTTCGAAAAAGTCTACGCCCTGCATAGCCTCAACATGCCAGATCATGCACCCCTGCACAGTATGATTATGTTGCATATTTTTTCTTGTGCCAATATAAGAATTATGTGTGTACCACATGAGTCTTTGGTCCCTTCACTCTGCTGTGCAGGTGGATCACCTGAAGAAGGCTGACAACTGGTCTGTGCTGGAGGCTGCCCGTGTGGTCTACTCAGCCGGCTTCTTCATCACAGTCTCTCCCGAGGCAATCATGGCAGCAGCACAGCACTGTGCTCAGCATGACAAGGTCTACTGCATGAACCTGTCTGCCCCCTTCATCATGCAGGTGAGACGGCAGCAGCAGCACTGTGGCACAGCCAACAAGCAGCAAGCTTGGCATAAAACACAAAGTGTTGTGTTGACCACAGCCAGGATCCAATGTAGCAGGCCTGAGGGCAGCAGTTCAATCATTCTCAGGGTCCCTACCACAATGTAACCAAAATCATTTCCCTTCCTTGTGTGTGTCACTTCAGGTCCCGCCGTTCAAGAAGACCCTCATGGACGCTCTGCCATACGTTGACTTCCTGTTTGGCAATGAGAATGAGGCAGCCACTTTTGCTGAGAGTGAGGGCTGGGAGACCAGGGACATCTCACAGATTGCTTTGAAGGTGTGTACAGCAGCAGCTGTGCTGCATAATGTCACATACACCAGCATGCAGCAGGTGGCAGTGCACAACAGCATTATGTGCATGATAAGCTATGGTGTGACTGCACCAAAAAATGTTGAAGCAGCAAACCCAAAAGTTGCTGATAGGCCAAAAGCTACACAGTCGGCAGCAAAGTACTGTTTCTGAGCTTTCCCAATGCTTCCTGAACAGGGATGGATGGGAAGAGTGATGTCACAGCTGTCAATGCTGCTCATGTGTCATGTGTGTTGCAGATCTCCCGCATGCCCAAGCAGAATGGCAGTCGTGGCCGCACTGTGGTGATCACCCAGGGCAGTCAGCCCACAGTGGTGGCAGTTACTGGCAAGGTCACCCTGTACCCTGTCATTGCTCTGGCAGCAGAAAAGCTGGTGGACACCAATGGAGCAGGTGGGTACAACTGCAAGTGATGAGGTCTGCGCAATTACAGTCAAACATGATGTGTTCTGACTGTCAAAGGCAAATGGGTGGTTGAAATTGAGGAACCATAGGCAATGTGGTGTCATGATCATGAATCAGTGGCACATGGCGTTTGCAGCTGCAGCAGCAAGCCTTACGACCTGAGGTCTACCTACAGCCATCAAAGTTGCAGTAGGCTTTGCCTATCCCAGGCTAGATGTGGTGCGGGTTTCCTGTACTATGCTTTGCAAGGGGCCAATATTCTCCTGAACACAAGGCACCGTACGACAGTAATCCCGTCATAAGCTGCTGCTACTGCTGCTTAACAACCTTGATCTTGTGCAGGTGATGCCTTTGTTGGTGGGTTCTTGTCCCAGCTAGTGTGTGGCAAGGGTATTGAGGAGTGTATCAGGGCAGGTAACTATGCAGCCAATGTGATCATCCAGCGCAGTGGCTGCACATACCCTGCAGTGCCAGAGTTCATTTGGGCTTGAGCAGTAGGTAGTAGCTGGGGAGTCCATGATCATGATTGTATGCAGCGCTGCTGCAGAAGCAGTGCATCTGCGATGAGTGCCATTGCTGAGGGAGCTCGCGAATATAGTGTGCGTTATGGGATGGGGACTGTTCTGTCCGGACGATTGCAAATCTTCAAGGACTGTTCTGTCTTTGTCTTGGTGATGGGGAATGTTCTGTCAGTTGCATGTCAGCACTGAAATGTCATAGAGGTTCTTTCTCGTCAGGAATGTCAACTTTGATAAATGCACCATGATCACCATCGCTAATGTGTCATCAATGGAGGAAAAGAAAGCTAGTTCACCTAATGTGTTGTCTTGATTTGAAGCCGGACGCAGCGCGGTGAGGCACGTACGTAGCAACAATGATTTACTGACGCAAAACAAACATTGCTTTGCATATATCGTCTTGGATCCATGAATTCTGACCTGAGTTGGGACTCCCGACCTCAAGGTCCCGGAAGCGTTTGGGTCAGCTTCTGGCCTGGTACAAAACCAGTCATTAAGCATCGCCAAGGCAATATGGTTCAAATGCTCTCAGACGGAACACCATGAGTAAAACCGCCTAGCACGCTTGACACACCAGCAATACCGCACACAATCCCAGTCGACCCGCAAATATCAAGTATTGCTTACAGAGATCCTACAAGTCGAGTGTGGACTCCTGTCACTCGCCTTGCTTTGGTTTGATTCAAACATACTTCTGGCGCCTGGGACGCTAATGAAGCACTACTGGATTGTCCACTATTACTGGTGATTTTGGAATGAGACCGACCAGGTTGATCAAAACAAAAGTCCAAAGAAGAGCACCCTCTTCCTGAATGTGCAGCAACAGTCCTCTCTCGCAGCCTTGTTGCTGTATACTCAATAGCGGTTGAATGAAAGACGTATCTTGTGGAAATGGAGGCTGGCTGCGAGGGTACCCATGCGCTGGAGCACGACACTGAAGTGATGCACTGTGCAGCAGAAGTGATGGCCACACAGGTACCAAACGGTGCAGTTGATGGTGTCTCGCCTTTCAACGTATGAGTGAATAGATCAATCTGGCATGCTGTCAACTGCATCAGGGGCCCATCGCCCTCGTTGACGGCTGTGGTCAACTCATCTGCCTGTGACGTGATTGTCTCAGGTCTTCTATGCTGATGATGTTCACTGCTGTCAGTCCAAGGATTGCCAGCACCTTGATTATCAGCAAACAGAAGATAATCTGCGTGCAGCGCAGCGTAGAATGGCTCAGAAGCAGGTAGAGCAGCAAGCAGCAGCACAGGCAACTGTGTTTGACGAGGATCTGTTAGCTCCCACACAAGCATTGTATCCTGAAGAAATTATGGAGCCGTGTGCTACAGCGAAAACAACAACAGCAGCAGCAGAAGCTCGTCAACATAAGCCACTCACAGCTGAACATGGCCTGCAGCATTTACATCCTGCTCCAGCATTCTCACTGATGCAGCAGCAGCAGTACCAGGTCCAAGGCACTCAGCAAGTGGAGATTCCAAAAGGGACTCAACAGCAACTTGTGCTCTGCCTCAACACGCAGCTGCAGCAACCTACACAGCAGCACCACACTGACCCACAGCAGCAACCTTCTGGCAGAGCAGCAGCAGCAGCAGTCAACAGGATTCGTGCTGACAGTCCCAGAGCTGCGGGAGTCACCAGCCAGGCAGATGCAGCAGTTCTAGTCCCTGATTCAGCACCAGACAGGACACCCACACCTGGCGCTGCATCATCAGCACAGCACATTGACAATGGTGGGTCAGCAGCTGCTGCCAATCAGCATGTCAGAAGCCTGGCGGCCAACACAGCTGCTGATGGTAACACTCTCATGACTGAACACCCACACAGCACTGCTCAGCAGCAGCAGCAGAGTCCCAGCACTGCGGGACTTGGTTGCAGAGAACAGCAGCATGCTGTTGAACCGCCAGGATCCCCAGCAGCAGCTGCAAGACCACAGCAGCACGAGCAGCAAGAAGTTCTGGAACCATCACAAGTGCTGCCGCTAGAGCAGCAGCAGCAGCAGCAGCAGGTGATACCTGACTCTGAAGCTGAGACTCCTCCCTCAACTGCTGTGCTGCAGTGTGGTGCAAAATCCTGCACTGATCCTGAGAGCTGTACAAGCCCAGAAGGAAGGCAGACACAGGTCAGCAACAGTAGCAACAGCAGCAGGACTGCAGAAGAATGAATCTACAGGCTTATCTCAAAAATATGACCAGGCGTCTCATTTGGTATATCAGAAATTCTCACCTGCCTCACTGTGCACGAGGACCTTGGCAACTTCACGCTCTGCAGTCAGCTTGCTTTGATGCCTGACGGTTGTCCTCTTGCACATGACCTGCTTACTGCTGTACGTGCCTTGCAGGTGCGCGGCAGGGAGCTGCAGCGCCGCAGGGAGCAGTGGCAGCAACAGCAGCAGCCAGGGCTGCCGCCATCAACAGGAGCATTCAGCAGCCAGGTCAGCAGTGACCCGCTGGCACGTCAAGCCCCTGATGCTGCTGATGAGGCTGCTGCTGCTGCTGCTGCCGTGGCAGTGGGGGTGAGCTTGGGGTCTGATGGAGCAACTCCAGCGTCCATCATGATGCACGCATCAGCAACAGCACCACACGGGGAGGCAGCGGCAGCAGCAGCAGGAGAGGAGAAAGAGGCACCGGCAGCAGTAGCAGCAGCAACTGCTGGCATCTTAGAAGCTGCTGGTGGTGCAGAGTGTGAAGCTGAAAGGACAGTGGCTGCTGCTCAGAGCCTGTCAGGGGTACAGCAGCAAGCAGCTGTGGTTAGTGATCAGATGCGTTCAGCAGCACCAGCACCATCTCCAGCAGCAGGCACGTCTGCAGGGGGGCCAGCCGCCCCACCTGTGACAGCTCACTCCACTCCAAGCCACACTACCGACAGCGCAGAACAGCAGCAGCAGCAGCAGCAAGCCAAGGGTCAGTCGCCCCTCACAGCTGTCAGTGGCAGCAGGAGTGATGGTGGTGGTCATGCTGTGGGCAGCAGCAGCGGCGGCAGTGGTACTCCCAGCTGCAGTCTTGCTGGCACTGCCACCCAGGAGGAAGAGCACCTGCACCGGGAGTTGCTCAGGATACACAACGGTGGGAGGGGCTGTGGTCCTGAGAG
>JABEVS010000431.1:11947-28840 GCA_018290735.1 Coelastrella sp. MACC-549
GGGGGAGGGAGGGAGTGGGGAGGAGCGGGGCGGGAAGTGGTCAGCGCAGCTGGAGGCGGGGGGGCAGGGGGAGGGGGGGGGGGGGTGGGGGGAGGGGGGGGGGGGGGGGGGTGGGGGGGGGGGGGGGGGGGGGGGGGGGTGGGGGGGGGGGGGGGGGGGGATTGCAGGGCTGCCTGTTTGGGGGTGGTGTGCGACAGGTTGGACGGTGTGGGTATGGGTGTGCAGCAATGTTTATTGTTGATTACAGCATGTTGAGGGCTATTGCTTACAGCACCATGTGCATTGTGTTCAGGAACCATTCAAGATGTGTTCAGGTTGCTGTGGGGTGTGGATGTGAGCTGCTGTTGTTGTCCAGCAATGTCAAGATGCATTTACTCATCATGTCTGCTGCTGCTGCTGCTGCTGCGGTTGGTGTCTGTGCAGGTCTGGCCCGTGGTGATGCTGCTCTGAGCTGTCAGAGTGTTGTGATCACTGATGTTGTGCAGGAGGTGGCCCGAGTGCTCAACAGGAGACTGCCCAGGACAAGTGCACCACAAAACACACAGGAACAGCAGGTCAGGGGGGACAGGGCTGCTGCAGGGAGACTGCAGCTGCCGGGTACAGCAGTAGGAGAGTTTACAGCATGGGCAGCCCATGATGAGCTTTATTCGTGCATATATCCTGCTGTGAGCATCTGGCCTGAGCTTGTCTGCCTGCCTGCTTGATCTGTGGCGGGGAGGGAACATGAGGCTGGAGGTACAGTGACACTCACCCCATCACTGCTGATACTGACAGCTGCTGCTGCTGGTGCTGCTGCTGGTGCTGCTGCTGCTGCTGCTGCTGCTGGTGTGTGTTTGTGGCTGCTGCTGCTGTGTGTTGTTGCTGTCAGACGTTTGATGTTATAGGTCAGTGTGAGCGTCACCTGATCAGGGCACTGCTGGCTGGTGACTGGTGTCTGGGGGGAGCGGGGGAGGACGTGTCACAGCAGCAGCTGAAGGACATGGACAAACTCATGAAGCCAGATGTCAGGGTAGGTGGAGCAGCAGCAGCAGCAGCAGCAGTGGTTTGATTGCAGTGTGCTTGAAGCTGGTGTTGATGCTGTCTGTTGGACTGCTGCCAGGTGTGACAGCTGAGTGAGTGAGGTGGTATTGTGGTGCAGACTCAGCCTTGTCTTGGGGGCTACTGGTAGAGCAAAAGCAAGACGGGTAGGAGGTGTCTGTGGTCAGTGTGCTGATGAGGCTGCTTGTCCTGTTACTGTTTGTTGCAGGATGAGCTCGTGAGTACATCATCAAAGAAAAGGCGGCAGCGGCAGCAGGCACCTGCAGCTGTGCAGGCAGCAGAAGCACCACATCCATCACTGCCACTAGTAAAGCAGCAGCAGCAGCAGCAGCAGCGGAGAGACCTCAGCTCTGGGCATGATGCGCCTGTGGGCACAGAGGCAAAGGCACAGCAACTCTGCGCACCACAACCAGCAGCAGCAGCAGCCCCAGCAGGAGTTACCTCCCAGCCCCAGGTGTTTACAGGCAGTGTTCCTGCTGCACTGCTGGATGCCTCACCAGCAGTGATGGGTGTGGTGATGCAGCAGGTGGCAGCTTCTGGGCAGCTGCTTGGGCCAGGAGAGTGCAGCACCACCAAGGCCAGGCGGCCGGCAGCAGCCGCAGCAGCAGGTGAGCAGCAGGCGCTGGAGAGGGTGGACAAGCAGTCGCTACAGCAGATGAAGGCGGGTGATGGGGATGGTACAACAGCAGCAGCAGCATGTGGTGCTCCTCAGCAGCAGCAGCAGCAGGAGCAAGGACAACAACTGCAGGAGCAGCAGCAGGAGGAGGAGGAGGGAGTCGATAAGGGTGTGCATGGGAGTGAAGATGATGATGATGATGACGATGAAGAGGGTGTCCCTGGCTTGGAACTGCTACTGACAATGCCTGATACACAAGCCAGGAAACAGCAGCAGCAGCACTCATCAAACATGGCAGCAACCGCTCCTTGTGGTGATGTTGATCAACATCATGCTGATGTTTTTGGTGATCATCAGTTGTTGGTGCACCTTGACACACAAGCATGTCCACAGGATGTACTGCTGCTGCCAGGAGCAGTAAGGAAGATGGAGCGGCAGCAGCATCTTGGTCCAGGAATGGTGCCAGCAACACAGGATACATCAGCTGAAACAGCAGCAATGGGTGCCAACACTGCTGCTGCTGCTGCTGCTGATGGTGGTGGTGGTTGTGGTGGCCACAGCAGCTGCACTGCCGATCCCACACAGGCCACTGCTGATGATGATGCATGCTGCTGTGTGCCTGACAGCCTGCAGCAGCTGCAGGCAATACCTCCATCTGCAGTGCAGCAGCAGCAGGAACAGCAAGAGTCACAGGAGACGCCTTCAGGCAACTGGCTGTTTGCTGGTTTGGATGTGGCTGCTGCTGCTGCTGGGTGTGGTTCCGTCCAGCAGGTGATCAGCACACCACGGCTCATACTGGGATCAGCAAGCAGCACTGGGGCCGCTGGAGCGGTGTGTAATGCTGCTGCTGCTGCCACTGTGAAGAAGGGCAGGGCTGTGTTGCCTTTTGCTGCTGCTGCTGCTGGAGCAGCGCCCGCTGCTGCTGGTGTTTCTTCTGCTGTGGTGTTTGCTGCTGGTGAAGGCGTGAGGACTGGCACTGAGCTGGTGCAGTCAGGGGCAGCAGAGGCAGCGGGTGAGGATGTGGTTGTGGTCTCAGACTCAGAACCAGCGGCAGCAGAAGAAATGTTACTGGATGATGTACAACACCAACACCACCACCAACAGCAGCAGCAGCAGCAGCAGTCAAGGGATGGCCCTGCAGTGGCACCAGCAGCAGGTGCCAGGCAAGCACCAGCTGTTATCAGTCTGCAGTCACAGCTTGTTTCACAGACACAGGATCCAGAGATGCTGCCTGGCATGTCCAGGAGGAGGAGACAGCCAGTCCAGCACACTGCCGCTGCTGCTGCTGCTGCTGCTGCTGCCGGACCCTCTGAAGCTGCTGCTGGCGGTACTGGTGCTGCAGCAGATGGTGCCGGGGGCATGCCTCCTCCAGCTGCTAGATTGTCACCAAGACCTCAGCAGCAACAGCAGCAGCAGCACAGCCGGAATGTAACTAGGAGTCCAACACCCACCCTGCTTGGGGTGCAAGACAACACTGCTGCTGCTGCTGCTGGTACTGGTGGTGGTGGTGGTGGTGGTGGCGACAGTTTGAGCAAGATTGCATCAGCAGCAGAAGCTGGTGCTGTCACACCCGGCAGTGCAGGTGTGCGGAGTGCTAGCCCCGCTGCTGCTGCTGCTGCTGGTGGTGGTGACAACAGTGCCAAGGCCCGGCAGCAGCGTATCAAGCACCACAGGCGACAGGTTCACAAGGCGCTGTCTGCTGCCACTGCCAGGAAGCAGGCAAGCAAGTATGCTGAGGCAAACAAAGCTCTGGAGCTTGAGCAGCAGCGCATGCAGCAGCTGCAGGAATTTGAACAGAAAAGGAGGAAGAATGCTGCTGCTGGCAACACTGCTGCTGCTGCTGGCAAAGTGGAGGGCCGGAGCATGGGCACGGGCGTTGATGCCCAGCAACATCAGCAGCAGCAGCGGGGCAAGAGGCACAGCAGTATGAGTCCTGAGAAGCAGGTCAAGGCAGCAGCAGGGAGCAAGGTCATTCCCAGCCCGGCTGTTGCAAAAAGCTGGAGTTCACCCCGCATGCCCAAAGCAGCAGCAGCAGCTGCTGCTGCTGCTGCCATGAGTCACCAGCAGCAGCCAGTCATTGTAGCAGCAGCAGCAGCAGCCTCTCCAACAGCAGTAGGCAGCGTTGGTGGGGTCTTACCTCCTGTGGGCAGCATCTCACCCACCCTTGGCACGTTTGCACCTGCTGCTGCTGCTGCTGGTGGTGGTGGTGGTCTGTATCATCCTGATCCCTATGAGTTTCCCTCCAGCAGTGAACTGGTGATTGGGCAGCAAAGTGCTTCTGCCAAGTGCCAGCAGCAGCAGCGGCAAGGAGCTGTCTGTGCTGCTGCCATGTCACCGGGTGAAGATGACATGCCTAGTTGGATGGCAGCAGGTGCATCCCCTGCTGCTGCTGGTGGTGGTAGGGATGGCGGTCTCATGTTTCGTAGTGCTCGCCAGGTTCTGCAGCAACTACAGCCCAGCCCTCAGAAGAAGCCCCCAGCAGCAGCAGCAGCAGGAGTTTGTCAGGCTGAGTTGCCTGACAGCCAGGAGCTGTGTGTTGGTGCTGCTTGGCAGGCTGCTGGGCAGTTCTGCTACGACAGCAGTCAGGTCAGCAGTGAATTTGGGGCATCGCCAGACAAACAGCAGCAGCAGCAAGGGCAGCAGGGGCAGCAGCAGCAGAAGCAGAACAAGCAGCAACACGACCCTGCTGTGTCACGGGCAATAGCAGCTCCAGCAGTTGTGGTTGCCGCTGCTGCCGTCACAGCAGCAGGAGCAGCAGCAGCATCAGATCAGGTGTGTGGTGCCAGTCAGGATGTGTTAGTGACTGCTGGCAGACGCCGCAGCAGCAGCAGCAGTGGTGTCAGGAGGAGGAGGTATCATCAGGTCATTGCTGAGTCTACTGACAGTGAGGAGGACATCAAACAGCAGCAGCAGCAGCAGCAGCAAGATTGTCCCGCGCCCAAACGGCGGCGGCTGCAGCAGCATGCCAAGCAGCAGCAGCAGCAGCAAGAGGTGCCACAAGGCGGTTGGCACACCAAGAGGTCCAGCAGTGCTGCCACTGCTGCTGCTGCTGTAGGGCAGGTCAAGCAGCAGCGGGGCAGCAAGACAAGGCGGGCTGGCATAGCTGCTGCTGCTGCTGCTGCTGGTGAGGATGGCCGGCCACATCGTCCCCACAGGACAAGGAAGCTGCCTGCCAGGTGAGCTTAACAGATGAGCTACCAGCCACCTGCCAGCACAGGGTGCACAAGTGGAACCCTGCTGCTGCTGCTGCAGTGGTGCTGATGCAGTCCACAGTAGCTGGTGCAGGCAATATGGTCAGAGCTGCACCAGCTGCTGTCCATGTGATTGTCCCTGCTCTTGAACCATAGTGCCTTTGGGCTCTTCAGCTGCTGCCAACTCCTGTGGACCGCTGAACAACACTCCTGGAAGCGAAGTTGTCTCTACATGTATATCTCTGTATCATACCTCTTTTCAAACTAGATTGTCTTATCCAAGTGTGCTGCTGTGTTGGCAATGTACATACAGGCTGAGCTCTCCTGGTATCAAGTTGGGGTCAGAGCTGGCAACAGATGCTGGCCAGCAGCAGCAGCAGCAGGTTTGCCAACGCACAACACGGCGGCAGCAGCAGCAGCAGCATGTAGAGAGTGACAGTTGCATTGGTACGTCAGAGAGTGACAGTGAGGAGTTTGAAGAGAGTGACAGTGAACAGAGTGAGAGTGAGAGTGACAGCCAGCTCAGCAATGGTGATGAGCAGCAGCAGCAGCAGCGGGTTGTTGCTGGTAGAGCAACTGAAGAAAGCACAGCTGCTGCTGCTGTTGAGTTGATGGAAAGAAATCGGCATCCTGTTTCACAGGAAGCCTCTCTGGCCCACCTGGTGACTCAGCAACAGCAGCCGCAGCCAAGGAGTATGGCAGCTTTTTGTGGAGTTCAGCATCAGGCGAGTGAGGTGTTGCAGCAGCAGCAGCAGCAGCAACAGCAGATTGATCATCTAGCTGAAGAAGGAGATCATCAGGATGAAGGTGGGCTCACACTGAAGTTAGGTGATGATGATGATGATGATGATGGTGATGATGATGATGGAATTGAGCAAGAAGAAGAAGAAGTTGTAGCAGGTGCTGATCAGCTGCACCGTGCTGGTGCTGCTGCTGGTGCTGATGCCACTGACAGTGTGGACCTGGTGGCCAGCCTGTCATTCCAGTGTGCCTCTTTGGAGCTGCCACACCTCGGCACAATAGACTGCACACCTAAGCTGTTTGTCAATGAGCAGCGACACACCGGCACCAGCCAGCAGCAGCAGCAGCAGTTGGCGGCAGCAGCCAGTGGTGGCAACGGTAAGAGAAAGAGGGCCAGTAGGGAGTTAGCCGGGCTAAACAATTGGCTGGGGGCACAGCAGAACCTCAAACCTGCACTCCAACAACAACAGCAGCAGCAGCAGCAGAGCAAGGAACAGGCCAGTGCAGTGACGCCTGTGAGACATGCTGGCCAGCAAGGCCGCGCTGCTGCGCCTGGAAGCAGCAGTCCGCGAGGCAGTGGCAGCCCCAGGAGCAGACTTAAGTACATGACCATCAGCCCTGGAAAAACACCAACAGCAGCAGCAGGTGATGCTGCTGCACAGCTGTTCAAATGCCCTTCAGCAGCAGCAGCAGCTCCAGACCCATCAGGCCGGGTTCCAGCGTGTCCTGAAGTGACGAGTCATGGTGCCACCACACCACATGATGTGCTGCCCTCACCTAGGGCTGTACCTCCAGCTGCTGCTAACCTGCCAGCAGCCCAATGTCCAGGTCCCCACTGGGATGGTGCTGCTGCTGCTGGCGGCAGCAGGAGTGGCGGCCGTGGCAGCGGCAGCAGCAGTGGTGGTGGTGGCAGTGGTAGTGGCAGTGGTCGGGGTCGGGGTCGCGGCCGGTCCAGGTGGGCGTCTGCTGATGGCTGGGCCCCAGACCTTGAGGGTGTGCCTGTTGGCTGCAGCAAGTGCAGGTACAGCAAGTTTGGGTGTGGGGATTGTAGGGCAAGAGCACGGGCAAAACTGGCAGCACAGCAGCAGCAGCAGGAAGAGGTTGTGGACCCGACAACGTGTCAGGGTCAGGTCAGGCCTGGCAGCAGTCCTGTAGCAGCAGCCGCAGCACTGTTGGGTCAAAGCAGGAGGTCCAATAGTGCCGCCGCTGCTGCTGCTGCTGCCAGAGCAGGTGAGGGTCGCCAGCACCAGCGGCGGGGGCAGTTGTGTAACACGCCTGCTGCTGTCAGTGTTGATTCAGCTGCGGGTTCAGTTGGTGTGATCTTTGATGGTCTGCGTTTCCTGCTGAGTGGTTTCACACAGGGGCAGCAGCAGGCTGACAAGTACAAAGTAACAAAAGCCATAGAGCAACTAGGAGGCATAATACTGACTGATGCTCCTCCACCACCACCACCACCACCAGCAGCAGCAGCAGCTTCTAGCCACCAACAGCAGCAGCAGCAGCAGCCATCCAAGTCTAGAGGACGTGGTACTGACACACTGGGCATGTTGAAGGGTGTGGTGGCAGGTGCTGCTGCTGTTGACTACCTGATAGCAGACTCAACCAGAAACACTTCCAAGTACCTGTATGCAGCAGCAGTTGGCATCCCAATCCACACTTGTGCCTGGGTGTATGCATGTGCAGCAGCAGGGAGACTCATAAACCCTGCTGAAAGCAGAAAGAGCGCTAAAACCTACCTGCTAAAATCTGGCAACAGCAGCCTGGCCCTGAACCCTGAGGCCAGGCTGTTATCAGGGTTTAGAGTGTACCTTCATGGTGCTGACAGGTGGAGGGATGTGTTCAGTCAGGTCATGGCACACGCTGGGGCACTGGTCATGGACCAATTGGAAGCAAAAACACCTGCTGCTGCTGCTGCTGCTGCCGCTGCCGCTGGTGGTGGTAGTGGCAGCAGTGTTTGTGAGGCAGCTGTAGATCTTGTGATCCTGGGCACAGCCAATGCTGCGGCTGCTTCTAAGCAGGGCATACTTGCATTGCGGCGTGCAGCCAGGCGGTTGAAGGTTCCGGTGTTTGAGGTTGAGAAGATTGTTGCATCTCTCATGGGTGGCAGCTTCATAGATGAGATACAGCAGCAGCTGCTGCCAAGGCAGCAGGCCATGCTGCAGCAGCAGCAGCAGCTGTTGGAGGAGGAAGCTGCAGCCAATGACCTGCAGCAGCAGCAGCAGCAAAATGCTGAAGGTGATGTACCGCCCAGGAGCAGCAGGAAAAGAAGCAGATCGTCTGCTCCTGCTGCAGCAGCAGCAGCAGTGGTTTCTGTTGCAAATGGCCATCATCAGATCATGGAGTCAGTTGGTGCAGCTGACAGCCGTAAACTAGGAAGATTGTCCTCAGATCCACAGCAACAGCAACAGCAAATGCTTCTAAGCCCACCTCCTGCTGCAGCAAGCGCCGCTGCTGCTGTCAGCAGTTCTGCTGTAAGGGTTGTTTCTGTGAAGTGGCTGTTCACTGCTGCTCACAGCAACAGCCGCTGCCCGTCACCTCCACCACACCCCGCTGCTGCTGCATTCAGAACGTACCACAGCGGCTTTGCGATACAGCTGCAGCAGCAGCAGCAGCAGCTTCCAGGATCCACAGCAGCAGCAGCAGTGGTGGAGCGCCAGGTCCATGTGGGGGACTTTGTGCTGCTGGCTGCATTACCAGGTGAAGGTGATGCCAGGATCCTGCAGGTCGCCTCTCTCTGGCAGGAGGTGCCTAGTGATGGTGTCGCCAGGCTGTTGTGTCGTGGTCGGCGGTTTTACCGCCACTCTGACACAGCATACCCCATGACTGGTCACGTGTTTTGTACACAGCATTGGGAGGAGCGGGTGCCACTGGCAGCTGTAGTAGACAAGTGCAACGTCACTGTTGTGCAGCCAGCAGCAACATGGAGCAGTGCTGGCCACGGGAAGCAGCGTGCTGGGGGTGAATGTCAGGGTTTAGAGCGGTATGAGTGCAGGTTTTTCTATGATCACTTGAGTGGTGTGTTGAGGCCCCTCACTGCTGCAGACATGGACCAGTGACAGGACAGGGCAGTACGTACAGTTTACTGTGGTGTGGTGTTGTTGTTGTGTTGATTAGCCCAGGCTCGGGCCCAAGTTGCAACTGCAAGGCTTGCTGTCCCCTACCAGTTGTTGGAATGAGCATCTACCTGCGGAAAATATGGCAACCCATGCAGTTGCTGGACGCTGCTTACAAGGGACCTTTCAACTGCAGCATCGCTCCAGATCTGTGATTCCAATTATTGCAAAGCACTCTGCTCGTGAAACAAAACTTTCGTCCTCAAGGATGGTCTTGTACAAGGACAACATGTTGGTCAAGACCCTCTTGAGTGCACGTGTACGGTTCACACGCTGATATCATTCACAACATCTCAGCCTGGGCCACACTGCGACCCTTGTGAGAGGCACTACTGTGAAGTATTTACTTGATTTAGATCCGATGTGAATTGGAGTTGCCCACGAAGCTATTGGTTGCCTCTGGCGTACCATTGACCAGAACGGACCCAACGGAGGGAGTCAGGCCGAGCAATGCCTCTGAAATTGCCAGGCCACACGTCACAGCCCAGAACAAACACAGCACCAGGCTACAACATCTGCTATCTCAACAGCAGGACCTGTTACCCGGATACCAGGAGGCCTTGCACTACTAACGGCACCAGACTGGGGCCTAGCAGCTTGACTACTCGGCAGTTCTACCAGCATCCCAGCTGCTGACGACCCTCTCCCACGAGATAAGCTGTCCAGAGCATCAAGCAACCTCACCAGCTGCTGCTGCTGCTGCTGCTGCTGAGCAGTGGGTTTGTTGGCTGCTGCTGCGAGCCCACTGCTGCTGCTGCCAACTGTGAGCAAATCTGCGCGTGGCAATGCTGTTGCAGGTTGCTGCTGCAGCTGCTGGAAGTCCGCTGGGTCCAGCAGTTCCCCTCCTCCATCATAATCAATCTCAGAACCGTCCTCCTCCTCCTCCTCCCACTCACTGCTGCTGCTGCTGCTGCTGGTCCGCCGCCGCTTCTTTTTGCGCCTGTGCTTTGCCTTCTTGCGCCTTGTGCTCCTGCTGACACTGCGTGGCGTGTCAGTCTCACCTTCGCTGTCTATACCGCTGATGTCTCTGTGGTCTGAGCCGCTGCTGCTGCTGGTGGTGTATCTGCGCTTTCTCTTGCCCAGCATCCCCCTCTTCCCCTTGTGCCTGTTCCTCCTGCTGTGCTTCAACCTGATGGCTCTGTGCTCCTTAACAGCCAGCTTGTGTGCCGCCTTAGCTGCTGGTGCGCCCCTCCTCAGAGGTTTTGAATCAGACACATCGCCCTGCTGCTGCTCTATTTTCTCAATCTGTGCTTGCTTCAGCTGCTGCTGCACCAAGTCCTGCTGCTGAGCACTACTTCCAGCCTGCAGCAGTTGGTGGTCACGATTGTGTTCCTGCTTTTGATAATGTTGCTCACGGCTGCCAGTCTGCTGCTGATGGTCTTTCTGCAGCTCCTTTGTTTGCCGCCTTCCACCACCATCCTGACCCAGGTAACAGCTACACCCCAGCTGCCCTAAAGCCTGTTGCCACTGCGACTGACCAGCAGCAAAAGCTAGCAACAGATGCAGCCACAGCAGCCAGCCAACCAACATGATGTGTTGTGGCTTGGTTTCTGACAGCGACTGCTGCAGCAACCTCTGTAAGGTCGATAACACCTCAGCAGAGGGCACAACTACTGAAGCTTCTGCTGCCACTAAGTCCCCCTCCTTGTCTTGCTGCTGCTGCTGAGAAGGGTCAAACAGCTGTTGTGCGACTGCTGCTAGCTTCAGCAGGTGATGTCCTGCACTACCACCACCATCATCATCCCGTTTGAGCAGCGCCAGCAGCTGTGATCTGTGACATGTCAGCGCATTGGCCACAAGCAGCTGGTCAATATCACACACAGGAGCCAGCGCCAGCACTAACAGGTGTAGGTTGGCCACACAGGGCAGCTGAGCTGCCGCAGCAGCAGCAGGATTAGATGATGCTGAGCATACTGCAAGCTTCTGCCTGTTGTAGTCTACCTGCTTGTCAACCCACTGCTGTATCAAGACAGGCAGATGACCTTGCAATCGCTGCTGCTGCTGCTGCTGCTGTGCCAGTAGCCTCATGAAGTTGAGCAGCTGCTGTTCCTCCAGCAGCAGCAGCAGCCGGTTGCACAGCACAGCCCAGTCTGCTGCCTGTATGAAGCTGGTGACAAGCTGCAGCAGCTGATGATGACATGCTGACTCAGGGCTGAGCAGCAGGTGATGCAACTCCTGCAAGCACCAGCAGCAGCAGCACAGGAATGCATCAACACACCGGGCTTTCTCACAGAGTCACTGCCTGCAGTGAAACACAAGGAATGCCGGGGAAGTCACTTGCACACAGAACATGAGGTTAACCATACCTACAGCAGTTACAAAGACAGAGACAGCAGGTTTGTGACACCAATCCAACCTGAACAGGGCCATTGCTAATTGGCTGCAGCTGCTGCTGCTGCCTTGCTTACCTCAGCTACCATGCCAGGGTTGAGCTTCAACCACTCGCCACCTTCACAGCTCCTCAACAACTCATCACTGCACCAGAACCCTGGGCAGTACCTGGCCAGATTCCTCAGGGTTTTAGGTGCATCCAGCTCAGCAAAGTAGTGGGGTTTTGCTGCCACTGCGACCGGGGCCTGATCATGCTTGCCCCGCCAGACCAGGTGACCCCACACCTCAGACCTGTATGTCAGAGCATAGTTTGCTAAAGCCCTGGCGCCAAACTTGAAGTGCTGGATGCCGGATAAGGAGAACTGGCCAAACCAGCTGTTGATGATTGCTGGGGAGGAAGTCAAATAGTCGCACAGGAAATCTGGATCCTGAAGCAACAGCTGGGCAATAGCCTGAGCTTGTGTATCTATAATCAGCTGCAGGAGCTGCAGGGCAGCTGCTTTGCTGGATTGCAAGGGGCCAGGGATCTGCTGCTGACTGATTGCAACCCTGGCCTTGCTGTCCCTGCTTCTGCTGCTGCAGAGGCTTCTGTCATAGTCTCTGCTGCTGTGGGGTCGGCTGCTGCTGCTGCTGCTGAGAGGGATGAAGCATGCCAGTCTGGTCTCCGCTGGTACATGCTGCAGGTTTGCTACGGTAGCAATGAGCCAAGACTTGGCCTCAGCACGGTTGCTCAGGTCACCCTAGCATGCAGACAGCAGAAGACGTAGCACCGAATGCACAACTGCTGTACATGCTGGCGCATTTTAAATCGACTGTGCACAAGAGAGGGGGTTGAACGCGTTGAAGCAAGCAAACACAGCCAATACACAGCCATCGTCAGCAGTAACCTAAGGCTGACAGCATTTGAACAACTGAGGAGCTTGTAGTAACGATGCGGATCACGCTACTGGCGCAAGCTCAATTCATCACAACTGCATGAACCTATTGCTGAAAGGCCGTCGTATAATGTACTCACCAATACAGCAGCTGAGAGCGACTTCTGTGCTTCATCGCGAAGACTGTAATGGCTCATGCTTCGACATCGTCAATGAAAGGCATCATACACGACTTAATCAACGATTTCAACCTTCAGCAAATGTCACGGGACGTGCACCTAGGGCAGGAACTACATGCGCACCGCGCAATTCTCAAAGGAGTCCCAGCAGCAAGGGTAGAGGCTCGGGTTGAATCTCTCACTTGTGCATTTAATGTTACGGATTACGTTGCTGCCGGCAACAAGCCATGGCCTTGCTAACTAACACTGCTCACATGACACGAGCAGAGGCTGCCACTGACCATCTGAGAGCCTATACAGGCACCGTGACCTGCTGCACGTGACTTGTTGTCAAGTGATCACCTGTTCTTCAGCTCGGCTTGCGTATGGAGTGATCATGGCGGATATTCGAGCTTAAAGTAGTTCTGTGGATCACCAAACAGTGTACCGTGCCGTGCCATGCCATGCCATACCGTTCCGTACCATACCAAACTATTATTGGATCTTATACCCTAAGGGACATCCATACTATCCTAAAGAGCTGCGAATTCCCTTGTGGGAAAAGAGATGCGCTTTCACATCATCCACACAACATATGTTTCAAACTATAGCTGTAA
The DNA here is from genome assembly GCA_018290735.1 of Coelastrella sp. MACC-549. Taxonomy (NCBI): domain Eukaryota; kingdom Viridiplantae; phylum Chlorophyta; class Chlorophyceae; order Sphaeropleales; family Scenedesmaceae; genus Coelastrella; species Coelastrella sp. MACC-549. Next base: position 24,628 of record JABEVS010000431.1, read on the forward strand.
CAATAGCATAGTATGGACATCACAATCTGCAACCAAGCAGCTTTACAGGGCCCTGTTCTTATTCAAAAGCTTTGTAAAGCTTGTCGCAGACAGTTTCTCGTGAAAACACTGCACATATAGAAAGCGCACCACCACACATTATCTCAAACCTCCACTGCAAAGCAGTCGGACTCCGTCACCTATGCCACAAGCTGCCGGCAGCAGCAAATATTACTGCATGGCTCAATTTCTTTACAGTACAGCAGCACACAATGGAAGGACACACAATATGACAACATATGACCTGCTGGCAAGTGCAGCAGCGAACAGTTGGAGTGCAAAGCAGACATTGCATAATCCAAACGGACCAGGGGTCCTTGCATGCAATGCTGAATTACGTCGTGCCGCTAAAATCCAGGCTATGACTGGCCCAATACTGCTCACTTGGCCAGTGGCAGTGTCACTAGTATCTAGTCACTGGATTACCACGACACCTCCTTACAAAGGGAGATCTTCAACCCTGCTGAACCCCAAAGGATCGCAAACCAACATTCTGGCCCCACGCTTGCCATCAAGGGTCTCAAAGCGAAGGAAAACATCAAAGCAAAGGAAGACATCAAGTGCAAATGTCTGCCACTCAGTGTGAGCCATAGCTATGACAACAAACTGGGAGTCACATGCTGATGCCCTGCCAGTGTGCACTGACCATGGCAGCTGATGAATGGATTGCATTGGCAGCTGGTAAATGCACTGCACCACCTGCAGCTGCAGCTGTATACTTCCAGCAGTCTGTGTCATATGTCAGATCAGTGATGAACAGTAACTTCCTCAACGCTCAGGGTTAAGCTGGCAACACATGTTTTACACACCTTGTGCTATGCGCCTCCCTCTGAGGTTGAAATGCATACATGCATGTTGGCAATAGGAACATGCTTGTGTAGCCCCTGAATAGGCCATTTGACAGCCATTGATGGTAGTGAGACACAGAGTGCAGCTTCAACGTACGATCATTGGCGAGGTTGGTGCAATTGGCAGCGCAGCAAGTTCACTGCCCATGGCATCAGCCTTTGCTGCCGTCCAGGGTTGCGTAACCTGCGCCCATGACCTGGACATGTCTGTTGTTCCCGTTTAATGCTTGTGACGGGACCTCACCACAAATTAGTGCAAAAGCAGAAGGAAAAGCCATGATCAACAAGTTGACTGCACACCAGCTCAAAGCAAAGCTGCAGCAAATACAATGCATGACTCAGCAGTTGCAGCTTGAGGAGGAGCAGTAGCACCTTTCTTCATGATGGTAGATAGGAGCTGCAAATTGGCACATGATCCAAGATGTGCTCAGCCCACAGACCGGCCACCATAAATGACGACACAGCAAGTAACACCTCATCCTGCCCAGCTGTAGAGCCATTTTCAGACAGCGCAGGCTGTCACCTGACAATAACGCTGCAGAACGGATCAGCAAAACAGGTATAAGTATCCTTCAGCCCAATTAAATACAATGCAATGCAATACAAGACATTCTAGGGACTGGCACCCTCCCTGGCCCTAAGTCAGCGGGCTAATAAATGGCTCATAGGGCCGCTGCAACAGTGCAGGTTCAACTGGCCAGGCAATCAGATGCTCAAACAAGACAGGTATGGCACAGACCGACCCAATCAGCCTAAACACGCAACAGCGGCCGCTGCTTGATACAGAATCACCAAGTTACAGCTTGCCTGAATGTTCAGGACACTGGCAAGCACAAGAGTTGGAGCTGTAAAACTGGCTCTCTGAGGTTGGTTCGACTGCAGCCATCAGAGAACAGCCAGCAGTACACAACACTATGGAGTGTCAGAGCAGCAACTGTACCATCATGCTTGATGTTCAGCCGTTGCACTTTATTAAGGGTCGAATTCACTGTCACAAATATGCTACTTACTGGTGACCATCAGTGAAAAAAAGCATTTTACCTACAGCAATTCATCTACAAGACCACTAAGTCTCATCAGGAGGTGGACCAGCACTCGTGACCATGCTGTGGCTGAAGTTGGGGAACTGCTTAGTCAGGTACCCTGACCAGCAAAGTAATGAGCTTGAATCTGACGTTGACCTGGCAACCTTTCAACTGAAAGCAAAGACAAGGCCTGACCGCCATTTCTTTCAGCAACTGCTAATATGCAACGGACATCAAATAAAAGTCACTCAGTGCAACGGACATCAATCAAAGACACTCAGTGCATATACACGCTGCAGAGACGAACAAACCAGGACCACACACCCAGGTCACAACCCACACCCAGGTCACATTCTGGTCAACCAACCCTGGTCAACCAAACATTCATTTCAGCATATTCACAGCTGCAGACACACGCACACACATGATCATCAGCAGGGTTATCAGATATTGGAAGAAACAATTGCATGCCAGCAGGGACAGATGCCAGCAGAAGACCTCGCTGTTTGGTGCATGACATATCTCAACCATCCCTTGTTACAGGGATACTGGGGACCACTGCCCGGTGTTGGTGTGCCAGCAGTCATAGACGACAGAGATTGTCGAAATGCAACTAGCTTGCAGCATTCCTCCATGCGCCAAGAACGCCTAATGATCAGGCAACCTTGCTGTGCAGGCACCCTGATAGTAATCACTCATTCCGCCACCACCAGATCAGATATGGACAGCTGATACTCACCCCCATCCCACAAGGTGGTTCAGATCAAGGCAGTCACAGCAGATGTAGGCGCCTTCAGGCATTCCCAGGTCATCCACTGCTGCTGGGTCCTCCGTTAATCCGTTCCCTGCTGTCTGCTCACCACGCCACATCACCACATCCCTGCAATGCTCTTTGCCGCAAAGGTGTACACTGAGATCTGAGCAGCGGCGGTTGCGTCTCTGACTCTGCTTCACTGGTTTGCTGATCGGTGCCTTGCATTCAGCCACATTCCTCCCTCCACTTTCAGAGTAAGAGCCAACATTGACCGAGCCATCACATCATCATGGCTGCCCATCCGCTTGGCAGGACGGAAGCTGCAGCAACGACAGATACACCAACAGCGTGAGGTCCCTGCTACTGCACCTGACACACAGCTGCATCAAGGTTGTTGATATGAGTCAGCAGCCACACCTTGCTAGCAATCTAGTGGGCACTTGCCTTTGAACCACGCAGATTGTGGGGGCCTTGCCAGCGTCGTTTTCCACTGCTGCAGAGTGCACCACTGCAAGCAAATTGCCCCAGCACCAGCAGACCGACCCACCTGTAGGTTGACAGCAGCATTGCCACAGCAGAGCGCACCACCACCTGGCCAAGAGCCAGCCCAATGCAGTTCTTAGGTCCGGCACTGAAGGGCAGGAACCTTGGAGCACCGGACACAGGGTCCAGGGCAGCATCAGGTGCCGCCCATCTTTCAGGCTTGAACTGGCGGGCATCAGGGCCCCAAGACCCAGAGTAGTTGTTGACTACAAAGAGCGAGGGGAAGACCATCACGCCGGCGGGAACACGGTACTGGCCCACCATTGTGGCCTTCTCTGTCAACCTGACAGAATGAGCAACAAACACAAGCGTGATACAAGGCTGGTAATCACCAGAGGGCATGCGGAAGATGGGCAGTAGCGAATGTGGCTAGCCTCATAGCTGTTTACATGGGCTGGATTGACAAGTTGACCTTGTGCATGAATCTTGAAACAGTGGAAAGGCACCTTATGAGGCTGCTGCAGTTGTTGTTGTGAGGTCCAAGATACAAGCCAAGGAACAAATCAAGGTTCAGTGTCGCCAACCGCTTGCTGTTGAAGTGCTTGCTTGATCAACCAAGGCCCTGGGGCCCAGGACCCAATACCTCACACACACCTGGGTGATGCTGATGCTCCTGCTGGGTACATCCTCATGGCTTCATTGATGACACCCTCCAGGAAGGGCAGACCCTTGAGCGGGTCAAAGCTCTGTGACAGCACTGCTACGGCGCCGTTCAGGTCACCATTGCAGGGCAGACCAGCAGCACGCAGCTCCTGACAACAGCAGGTGCAGCAGCAGGTGGTGCTCTGTTGGTATGACCATGGAGCACTATATTATAGCGTACATCAGTGACTCGGTGGCAGTACAGCAGGTGGCAGAGATGCAATTGCAGCTTTCACCAGGTACATAGTGACAAGTCAACAGCAAGAAACAGCCCCAATGCATCAGAACATCTGTGACCACCCACTACTGATCAGCTTGGGAATACACTGTCCTGGGGCGTCACAGCAGCAGGCCTCTAGCTG
>JABEVS010000431.1:29082-54655 GCA_018290735.1 Coelastrella sp. MACC-549
AAAGGCTTCCTCTTACCCCCACCAAAGGGGTTAAAAGGGCCCCCCCCCCCCCCCCGTCCTTCTCCCCCCGCCTCTCACCTTGAGCAGCTTTGCCTCAACAGCCGGGTGTGTGGACACACAGTACAAAATCCATGCAATGGTGTGTGCTGCTGTCTCTGGAGCCATGATCTGGTTGCCCATCTCGGCCAGCAGCCGGTGTCTGTGGGGGGCCTCACCAGTGCGTGGATCAACCAGCCGGCGCAGACATGCAGTCAGACTCAACTCATTGGGATTCTCACTGCAGGAACAGCCAGCACACCATCAGCACAGCATACGTCACTGAAGGTCACGTAACGCATACGATCAATCGCCATTGCTGCTTTGGAACAAGCTAGCAGCTATACAAAGGCATGTTTGCTGTACAGGGATACAGTGAGCTGCATGGCTGATCAGGAAGCGGCCGGCTGCAGCGGCCAGCAGCACTGCTCTGATTGCTCACCAGGTCTCCACATGCTGCATGATCGGCTCATAAACACTGTGAGCCAGCCTGAGTCGCGCTTCAAGCAGCTTCCTGCCGTGCTGTGTGGCCCAAGGCAGGTACTTGTACAGCATCATCTTCCACGGCTGGATGGAGTAATCATGCACAGTGCCGATGGCCAACTCAAGATCATGGGCTGCTTGAAGGTAGTTGATCTTGGCATCAACCATGCCAAACAGACCTTCAACCTGCATGAAGGGCCACGGCACGCGCTGCTGAATGCAACCACAGCGTAAGTAATCACTGGCTTGGCAGAGGCGTTGGATCAGGTACTTTGCTTGGCAGTCGGTGATTGTGGAAAGGCTTTCCCGTTGTGCCACAAGCGCACCCCACCCCCTCCTTCCTTGGCTCAACACTGGGCAAGGCCCAAGGCAGCCCATTCACCTCCACCTTACACCACATGCAACATGACGATGAGGACTGCTGAGCAAGTATTGCTGATATCTGAAACACGAGTCAGCCTGTTCCCCACCTGTGTCTGTATGGCTGCTGCCAGCAGATGGTAATCCAGCTGTACATCGGCTGATGCTGCCTGCACCACCTGGACTTTGGCATCAAACCCACACACACCAGAGCCTGCATGCATGCCATCTGCCGCACTGCTGTTCAGCCCAGCTGCTTTGCCCTGCTGCTTGATGGCCGCTGCAATGCGGCGACCCACATCGCCATAAGCCTTCAGGGCTGCAGCATAACTGCAGGGCAAAGGCGGCATGTCATGTCAAAATACCAGGTACCTGCCAGTCCAGGCTCCTGTGTAATGTGGTCTTTCTCTGCATGCTGCTGGAATGCTCCATGACAACAATCAACATGACACAAAATTGAGCTTCAAACTGCTAGATGACAACAGTCAACATAACACAAAATTGAGCTTCCAGCTGCTCTCTTGACCATCCACCTTGCAAGCATTCCTGCAAGTCTTGCAGCAGATGAAGCACAATTGCAAAACACTCTTGCCAAGCATCATGCAGCAGCAAAGCACCAACAGCTGATGACGATCATGCCACCTCGCCCCTGTCGTCTGTGCCCTTACTTTTCCTTGTTTGCTGCTGGTGTGTATGCTGGTGAGAGCGCCTTGCGCACCGCCACCCACATGTCTTCATCCTGCTCTGTGAGAATGCTGTGGTGGCCGTGCAGGCCTGTTGCATCATCAAAGACGCTGTACTCGGGAACCTTGCGGGGCACATTATTTGGGTCGGTGCGGGCTGTAAGTACAGACACACACGTACCCATCACACGTCAGGCAGACATATGGTGGTCTTAACAAGCTGGCAGTGTGTGCTGGATCAGTCACAGGGATAGGGTCCATAGGTGGCCCAGGGTCACTGATGTCAGCAGTGGTTACTGTGTTTCTGAAACACAATATACTCTGTTGCAGCAAAGGTTTGAGCAAATGATTGTAATAGACTGTTGGAGGAGTCACGCCATGCAGCAACCAGAAGGCAGCATGATACAGATATGACACCTGCTGACAGGGGGTTGTGCTGACATGCCGCAGGGGTCATGCCTTCATTGCATCACTCACAGAGTATCTGAGCAGTTATGGCTGGGTCTGCCACAATCAGAATGCGCTTGTGGGGCGCCAACACCCGCAGCACAGGGGACTTGGTGCTGTCATGGAACTTCAGGAACCAGGCAGTGAAGTCACGGGAGGACCAGTACAGGGGGATGTGTCCTGCAGGCCAGAAGCAGGGATGGCTCAGCCTGGGTGTAGTGCAGCGGAGTTCCTGGTGATTTCGTGGTGCTGCCGGCTGTAGAGCTACAGTCCATACACTGGCTGCTGGCAACTCCTCCAAGCACTGAGTGTTTCTGTGAGTACATGCTTTGAAGTGATTCAAGTGATTGGTGATAAGAACCACTGCTGCCTCGTAGCCTGATCTGCAGCAACTGCAACCTCTGCTGTGTGCCAAGCAGGAAAACAGTGACTTTTGAAGTATGATCGTAGACTGTTGACTCACCTAGTATAGGCACTGCACCAGGTGCTAGTGGTATCTTGTGCAGGTCATACTTCATTCTGATCAGCCAAGACCTGGTGAACAAAACTGCAACCAGCAGCGCCAGCAACGAAGATCCTAACACAGTCCAAAACGGTACAACAGCTGTATGAGAGTCTAGCGCACCACCCTGCAGCGAGAACGGAGCGTGCATGACGCATGCAGCGGTTGAGACAGCAAGCTACTGCAAACAAGCGGGAGGGTAGGGGGACTGCACAAACGAAAGGTCGTGTACGACGGTATATCACATTTACACCGCAATAGAGTTATCAATGCACTTCAGAGGCAGTTCAGGCTGTCGATACGAAGTTTGTGTGCGATTTGCAACCGGGCACCGCTGCTTCCACTGTCCCGTGCTTGCGCTTACTTCGTTTCCTTGCATACGCCCAGTGTGCAAACGTGTAGCACAGAGGAGCAACTGACACTGCGATCTTTGCGCTGATCAACGATTTCGCAGACACCCCCCGATATGCTCACCTGCAGTGCACTAACCACCGCATTTTCTGCTGCAGCCAGAACTATCATATTGTAGGAACGTGCTTGATGTTGCTGCTGCTGCTGCTGTTGCTGTTTGGAAGGAGAGATGGTGCACACCTGGTGTGCGAGTTGTATAGTGCCACCTACAGTGCATGCGTGGTAACAAGGCTGACGTATATGATAGTGTACATTTAGTGACAGGCCAGACAAGGAACCATGACTGAATCGGACCAATGCACGTCGCGTGCCTGTAACATGCAACCTTGTTGCTGACGAACACCCTTCGCGGTAACAGACCACCAAGAATACGCGTTGCAAGCCATATTACTATTGCACGTTGCTCGTACAACTCACGACACCACTCCTTTCTGCTCCGCAACTGCAACGGTGACAAAGACACTTCTGTCAATGAGCACACCAATCGGCTGTTTAAAGGCCCTGTTCAATCAGTTAATGATCACTACTTGCTGTTTGCACCGACCTGGGGAGTGCCGCTGCAGGCAGCAGCCAACACGTAGCGTCCGTCACACGCGTTAACGTTGGCGGGCGTTATGCACACAGAGCCACTGCACTTCATGCCAATGGTGTGACAGCAGGGACGTCGCATGATCAATCAGCAGGTCATAACAGTCTGGCTTCACGGGTGTCGTAGCATGTTTTCAGCATACTGCTTTAAAGGGATTTGGCAAATGGGTGTTCTGTGTGCAAATGCATTTTGGCCGGCTATCACCTGCTCTAAAACCCTTGATTGATGAATTTCTGTACTGAATCGTGCACATCGACTGGCTCTGAGCATGCCTAGGGAGGTGATTGCATGACTACATTAGCATACCCACAGTCAGGTCACCAGGCAACAATGTGGCACCCCTTGATACCTGGGGCAACAGTTACATTTTGCCATCAATTTGGAAACCAAGCTGTGTGCCCACTGGGAATATTCAACTAAATTGTCCGCACCAGGAAAAGGGAATTGAGCAGCCTGCAACTGGTATGCTTGTGACAAGGGCTGCCAGGACCACTGGTCAGCTGAGCTGATTTGAACCCATCAAGTCAAAAACCTGAACCTGTAGCTATGGGTTTAGGCAGCTACCCTTTAATACGCTCGTGTGGTGTACCATCGTTCCACCGTGGGCGCTCATGTACCTCATAGCTGTGAGGCTTCATTCTGTTCTGCCCCCTCCCCTCCCCTCCCCTCCCCTCCCCGACACACAAACACGCTGGTTGCCCTGTGAAGCCAAAAAGGGAGTACAAGCAGTTGAATGTGCCGCGTTTGAGCTGTGCCCGAGCTGTTGTTTCAGAGATCAAGCAATGGTCCGAGGCACATTAGTGCTAGCCACTGGTGCGAGGCAGGTGTCCACTCGTCCCAGCGTGGACCCCGTTCAGCGTGCGCGAACACAGCTTGGATATAAGAATAATTGGCACAGACATAATGTAGACCTCAGCAAGCAGTTGACATGGCAATCGCCTCTACGGGATGAGCCTGTCGGCATAATAGGGGGTGGCATCAGTGGCTTGGCTTGCGCTCAGGTACTGCACACGTGGATTGCAAACGCCCAGGTCATCGTGGATATCAGTTAGAGAATATGAGAATGTAGTATTGTACATGAATGCAAAGAGTGCGCATGCCGCCACAAGCAAGTTAATTACCTGGCCTGGGCTACTGCACCTGGTGTTCAAAACCGTGGTGACTGTTCATTCTGTTTATCCTGTCACTCATATCGTGCTTCTAGTGCCCACGGTGTCGATGCACGTGATGAGCTCCGGCTGTTTGCTCTGCATCAGCCAGTCACCAGGCTTACTCTGTTGGTAGCGCTGTACCAGTGGCTAGTACTGTCATGGACATATTCAGTGTACCTGAGACATCTGTACAAATTCTTGATTAATAAGCTTTAACTGATACCATTTCACCTATTATGTTCACTGCTCAGGGTCTCTCCCGGCATGGCATGCAAGCAGTGGTCTTTGACACAGGAGAGCACAGCGTGGGTGGCAGAGCAGCAACCCGCACCACCCAGGACAGCTCCATTCGACAAGAATGGATCAGCCCCGACCACTCAGGCCTGTCCAAAGCCAACCTCGTGTTTGATCATGCTGCTCAGTGCTTCACGGCCACTGATCCAGCTTTTCAGCAGCAGGTTGCTTTGTGGGAAGCTGCTGGTGTCGTTCAGAGGTGGCAGGGTGCAGTGGGCACTCTGACGCCTGGTGGAGGCTTCAAGCCGCTGAGCCCTGACACACCACTGTATGTGGCCACAGGTGGCATGAGGCGACTTGCTCAACACATGGCAGAGCAGGTGTGGCCTGCAGCACCAGCAGCAGTGGCGGCAGCAAGCGAGCGCCAGTGCTTCACCTGCTTGTGAGATTGACAATTTTTACCTACTGTAGCCGACTTGTATTACAGTAGCAATCAGTCACAGCACGCGCTGACGCCCAGCCTGCGCGGTGTGTTGCTGTCAGGTGGTGATTGAGTCTCAAGGTCGTGTTGAGGTGATGCAGCCCATCTGGATATCTCGCATGACGGCCTCTCAGGCATCAGGGGGCTGGCAGCTCACAGGCAGCAACAAGGGACAGGGCACATACGGGGCAGTCGTCATTGCACACAACGGCAAGTGTGCAAACAGGTGTGTTTGCTTAGCAGCTGTAGCAACAGAACAGTGTGAATTTTTCAGATACATGTCTGCGTATGCATCGTCACAGCTGACAGTATCTGGGCACCTCGCAGCCTGACTGGCCACTTGACAGCCAATATGCACCTGCCTGTTTGCAGGCTGGTTGGTCCCACTGGTGCTCCACGTGTCGCCCAGCAGTTGATGAGCCTCAGGCTGAGTGCTGTGTGGGCCCTCATGGTGGTGTTTGAGGCTCCAGTGCCAGTGCCAGGAAACATGGAGGGAGCTTTCATTCAAGGCAGTGAGGTGCTCAGCTGGGCGGCTAACAATACCGCAAAGCTGGGCGTCAGGCACCCAGCACCCTACTCAAATATACAGGTGTGGATTGTGGTTGGGAAAACTCCTGCAGGGACAGCAGAGGCAGGGGCACAATTGATGTGCGATATTAGCCTGGACTGAGGAGTTCAGCAGCATGGTCAAACATCATCATGAAGGAGCAATTTCTCACTGCACAGCAGGCTGCTGGCAGCATCAACATCAACCACTCACAGGTTCTGCACAAGTCCTGCTGTCAATCCGCATCAGGCGTAGACGCCTATTGTGCTTTTTTGCTGCTTGCCCTTTTCTTCAGTGTTGGACATTGATCAGTACAAACAGGTTTGGCCAGTCCAACAAGGTGCCGCAGGAGAAGGTGCCTGCTGATGTGGCAGCCAAGGTTGCCAGGGAGATGCTGCAGGAGTTTGCCGGCCTGCTGGGACCTGCAGGGACCAAGCTACCGAAGGTGATCTTCACAAGGTGAGCGGCATCAGATCGCTGCCAACAACGCACTGGACATGTTGAATACGTACTTAATGTGTTGCAGTGGACATGGCTGGCGGCGTACAGGGGCTGGCAAGTCACTTCACATGCGTGCTGATGCTTACATTCATGGGTGCTGGATTGTAACTGTGTAGAGACCTGTCTGAGCTGCCTACATATCAGCATCATCCCACCCATGCCATTGGTTCTGGTCCATCACTGCTGCTGATGGCATTGTTGTATGGTGCTCACACAGGTGTCAGCTGTGGGGTGCTGCACTGCCCACCAACAGTCCTGGAGTGTCCTGCATCTTAGATCCTGAGTCCAGGGTTGGTGTCTGTGGAGACTGGCTCACAGGGGCGAGCATACAGTCAGCTGTACTCAGTGGCTGGGCACTGGCAGAAAGGCTGGCGGGGCTTAGGTATAAGGGTTCAGAGGCAGCAGCACAGCTGGCAATAGGGCTTGAGACGCCGTTTAAACCCTTAAAGGAAGCAGAGATTGGTGAGTTTCCCGGGGTCCCCAAAGGTGCTGTCAGCACTGCAGGTGGGAGAGCTGGGGGTGTGAGCTGTGGGGGCAATGGTGGCAGGGCAAGGCAGCAGCAGGGGCAGCAGAAGAAACACAATCAGGAACCACGACAACAAAAGCGGCAGCAAGCAGCACATCAGCAGGTAGGGCAGCAGCAGCAGCACCAGCAGCAGCAAGGGTCCACGTCGGGTGTTGTGCAGACTGTACCCAGGCCTTAATGGGCTGCTGTTGCTGGCGGACGGCGATGACAGGTTGGACTGGCAGTGCTGGGGTAAAGACTGCTATGTGTGTTGCTTGATGTTGTGGAAGAAGATTGTATCTCCTCGATTTCAGGGTAGATACGATGCAAGATCAGCGTATGCATGTTGTCGTGTGAGTGTTACAGGCTGTAGCTACTCAACAGCATATCACCAGAGTCCTGCACAGCCTGACAGCCTTTGATGATCCAATGGGATTCAATGGACCTTTTCAGGCTGTTCAGGGTGTTCTCAAGCAGTAGTACTGCGTCGTCCTGGCAGTTGATGCTTCAACCAACCGTCAGTTGCTTCTCAACAGGTACCTTGCAGTACAGGCCTCAGTACGGTGGCTGCTGCGGGTTCCGGGTTGTAGTAGGCCCTGGACAAGACAACACAACAACAATCTCGTAAGGAACGTTACCGCTGCTGTACCTTCAAACGTATGCACTGGTATCGAGCAGGATGCACAGCAGTGAAAGTGATCGGATTAGGCGCGAAGGCCTAGGTGTCCTGTGTGTTCTACCAGACCCCTTACTGAGTGTCCTAACATTTTACCTTGATGTTCGAAGTGTCTCCAAGCTTGCATGCTGCTCCAAATTTCTTCGGGTGTTCGCTTACGAGCCATGCCTATGGATGCATCATGCACTTACAGGCCACGATGGCCCTTTGTCGTATCAGGTACATTAGGTCGTTAAGATGAGATGTGGTACCTTGGAAACATGCCGTGCTGTTCTGTTACCGTTCACCGATAGGCTACAAGCTACCAGCCAAGCAGACGGGTGGTTCAATTCCTGGCAACATGACTTCTCTTGCACAAACCAACGACTGAAGGTATCGGAATAGTTGCATAATGCAGAGATCGTGCCGGCTTTTTCTTGCAGGCCAACTGGCGGCAGACAGCACTGTCCCTACTCTACCAAGCAGCATCAGTAGCATCAGCAGGCTGGCCAGCAATAGCACCAGGCGGAAGCACAGACACTCTCAGCAAGCAACAATTCCTGGACCATCTAGCAGCAGCTCTGGCGGCAGCTGCTGCTCCCTTACCACCTGTGCAGGGGTTGCAATCAGACTTTCTATGCAGGCGCTGGTACCGCAGCCATGTGGCGCTGTCAGGCTTTGTGCCCCCCGTGGACCAGGTGCCACGTGTGCAGCACGGAACGTTGACTGCTGAGTCATTCAGTCGACTGTATGACAGACTGGCTCAGCCCGTCATACTCACAGGTGCGCCCAGTGACTGCTACAAACATCGTGATTGCCTGTAAGCAGTGACCAATGCCCACCCTACTGGACAACAGGATGTGCATCACAGGATGCTTTCTGTGCTCTTTGTGCAGGAAAGTCCAGGCATGAACACCTGATGTCTGCCAATGACCTGCAGGTTTCATGGATGCAGAGTGGCCAGCCGGTTGGCAGCAGCACTGGCAGCTGAACAGCCTGTCAGCCAGGTACAGCACAGCAGTGTTGAGGGCATCACGTCCCGCTGGAGGCAAGACCAGCATGAGGCTGAGCGACTACATCGACTACATGACCAGGCATGCTGATGAGGAGCCGCTGTACGTGTTTGATGAGGAATTTGGGGAGGTGGCGCTTGACATGCTGCAGTGGTACAAACCCCCATCTGTCATCTCACAGGACCTGACAAGCGTGTTAGGTGAGTGGTGTCTGTGCTGTGTCTGCACCAGACGGGGTTGTGGGTGAGGAAAAGCTGCCGTGCTGTTGCATCTACTGCATTCCCATCATGTTGTGATTGACTGGTATCACTGGTGTCCTGCGTTGCTGCTCACTGCTGCGTCATGCTGGTCTGGAGTGAGCTTTGCTCCTGCCACCCCCCTCTGCCCGCCTGCTGCAGATCACTCTGTTCGCCCTGACCACCGCTGGTTGGTTTTAGGTCCTGCTGCTGCTGGTGCTTCATGGCATGTGGACCCAGCACTCACATCAGCATGGAACTCACTCACAAGCGGTATGAGAGCAGCAGGGACGGGGGAGAGTGTTGAACATATCTCAGCACATAACGTCACACTTTTGCTGTCATTCATGCATTGATACAGCCAAAAAACTGTGCAAGTCACAGACGGCCCCCGCAGCACAGGATTACATCCTCAAAGTCAATTCACTGCAGGCATGTCTGCCACTCCTAGTGAGGAAGGGGCCAGGTGATACCTGCACCATACACTACTGTAGCGGCAACAACAGCGTGAAATGGCACCACTGCTTGCTGTTGCTGCTGTTGCTACAGGCTTGAAGCGCTGGGCACTGTACCCGCCACATGTGATGCCACCAGGACTCAGGGACCTGCAGCAGCAGCAGCAGCAGCAGTGCTGGACAGCAGGTGGAAACACTCACTATGAAGGTGGATCTGCTGAGCGTCAGAGCAGCAGCAGCAGCAGCAGCTGGTGCACAGTGACTTGTTCCGAGGATGAAGATGAGGATCTATTGAGCAGCTGGAGCAGCAGCAGCAGCTGCAGCACTGGTGGAGATGGGTCAGCAGGCAGTGGGCTGACGTCCCTGCAGGTGAGGGTGCGAGTAAACAATGTGCAGTGCTCCAGGAAGTCTCCCTGTTGACCGTGTGTAATGAAAGCTGCAGCAGTGCGCCAACAGTTGTAGCATCTGCAAAAGTCCAACAGCGCTAGCTGACAAACCCTTGCTGACAGAATATTGTTGTAGTGAACATCTGCAAGGCAGTACTGCAGGCAGGCTGCTGGACTGCTCCTGTTGCTTGTTGTCCACCTGCAGTGGTACCTTGAGGTGTATCCCCACCTGCAGCCCCACCAGCGGCCGTATGAGTTCACTCAACACCCGGGTGAGACCGTGTTCATCCCGGGGGGCTGGTGGCACCTGGTGCTCAACCTCAAACCATCAGTGGCAGTCACAGAGAACTTTGTCACAGAGGCAAACTTCAACAGAGTTGTTGGGCAGCTGGCACTGGGGTCCAGGGTTTATGAGAAAAACGTGCTAGGGTTTTATGAGGAAGGGAGTAGACCCTGGGTAGGGGACTGGCAGCAGCATCAGCGGCAGCAGTGGCTGATATGGCAGCAGCAGCGGCAATTGCAGCCAGGGGATGGATGTACGGATGTTGCTGTAGCAGCAGTCTCATTGGCAGCAACTTCAGCAGCAGCAGGTCACCAGATTGCTGCTGTCAGCACTTCCTCAAAAGAAACGGTAGCAACAGGAACAGACCGTTCTCTCTGCACCTTTTGGACTGTGCATGAGTCTCCCTATAATGAAAACATAGCAGCCGCAAACATCAGATGCTTCACAGGGGTAGCAGCAGACAGCCATGCGGTCAAAGAAGGTCATGTTGCATGTCTTGACCCTGGCCATTCTTGGGAGCATGTGCTGCAGTGCATCAACGGTGACCGCGGGTACAGGAGGTCCAGGATGCTAGGACCATGGCTGAAGCAACTCTGGCACCACCAGCAGCAGCACAGGGAAAACAGCAGCAGCAGCTGTGACACTGCCCGGCAGCAGCAGCAGCAGCGGTTGCGTCAGCAGATCACCGCAGTGGCCAACAAGTATCTTGGACATCAGGAGTGGCAGCAGCTTGTACATGCCATGTCAGAAGCGCACGGGATCTGCAGCAGCAGCAGCAGTGTTGAGGTGGATGGGCCGTGCTTTCCTGCTGTTGGTTCAGACACCCTGGTGTTTAGCGTTGGTCCTGCAGTGGTGAAGCTGCTGGTGGATCAGGCTGAAGTGCCGGCACAGCTAGCAGCAACAGTGGAGGCCAGACTCATGCACGCCCTACAGCAGCAGCAGCAGCAGAGCGTGGACATTGCTTATGTGAGTGCTGCATCAGTTGCTGCTGGTAGTCAGTCAGGTGGCCAGCAGCAAGGCGAGACAAGCAGCTCCGTGGAGAGCTCACAAGGGCAGCAGCAGCAGCAGGAGGCACTGATCCTCAGCACTCCACATCTCATTGGCTACGGCACAATCTGCTTCATCAGCAGCAGCACAAGCAGCAGCAGCAGCAGTGAGGGTGGTGTCAAATACTGTGTACCGTATGTAGTAATGAGCAGAGTCGCTGAGTGTGTCACTGCTGCTGATGTGACTCATCAGCTCAGCCAGCAGCAGCAGCAGCAGCTGGCAGTGGCATGCGGCACATTCCTAGCGCAGGTGCACAGCCTCCCATTGGACCTGGCACCGGAAAGTATCAAGGGTAACAACTCACAGACCAGGCCTTCTGCTGCTCGCTGCACTGGGAACAATATTGCAGCAGCGGCTTCCTGTTGTTGCACAAGCTCAGCAGCAGCAGGAGCCAGCAGCAACAGCAGGCCTGTGATTGTTGATGACCCAGGTGAACAGCTGTTGCTGGGCAGTGTATGGAGGTCGAGGGATGGAACCATCTGGAGCTCCCAGATGGGCTGCTTGGCTCGTCGGCAAGAGCAGCAGCAGCTGATAGAACAGGCAGCGTCAAATGCAACAGCAACAGCAGCTGATCTGGATGCCCTGCAGCTGGGTAGCGCTTTGGAAGATATGTCACTGCCTCCATTGGCTGGAACCAATCCAGAAGAAGCGGCTGCAGGTGTGTCCGCCACAAGGGGTGTAGCACATGTGGCAGCTGTTGGGCAGGACAGCAGCGACAGCATCCACCCTCAGTCATGTGCAGAGGGTGTTGGTGTCCGGTGTGCCTGGTGGCCCTTTGTTCAGTTCCTTCAGCAGCGCAGGGCTGAGCTGCTGCAGCAGCTGGCAGCTGAAGAGGCAGATCTCCTGAGGTCTGGAACTGTAGCTGCTGAAGTGTACAGGCACTTCCCTGCTGCTGCAGATCAGTTGGCAGCAGCAGAAATGCAGCGGCAGCAGCAAACACAGTGTGCATGTGGTGTCGCTCACAGTAGCAACAGCAGCAACACGGTGATTGCTGTCACCAGTTCATTTCCTGTTATTGGAGTAGGTGAGGAGTGCCTGCCATCATGGTTGATGCAGCAGGTAGAAGAATACATGCCAGAAGACATGAATCAGCTGATCGACTGCACTAGTATTGCCACCACCACCACCACCAGGGCTGATGATGCTCATGCTGCACAGCACCAACACACACCCAGCTGCACCAGTGGTGGTACAGGCCAAGATGCAGTCGATCATGATAGTGCTCGGAGTATGGGGCACAACGCCATCAGCAGCAGCAGCAGGTATGATGGCACCAGGCAGCCTGTGTGGCTCCATGGGGACCTCATGGCAGGAAACCTGCTGCTCAGCTTCAAGGCACAGCAACAACCAGCAGAGCAGAAACAGAAGCAGGGTGGGGCCAACGGCAACTACAGCAGTCACGCTGCAGTTGGCAGCGGCAGTAGCTGCCAGCGGCCTCAGAGGAGCAGCCACAATCCAGCGAGGGGCCCCTGCAGGAGCAAGCAGCAGGCCGCAAGCCCATCAAGTAGTGATCAGGCACTGCTGTCTGAGCTGGAAGGAGTGACTGTGATTGACATGTCTGATGGGGGCGTGGGAGACCCGTTGTATGACTTTGTGGCTGTGTTTGTCTCTGTGCTGCATTGTGATGTTGAGCTACTGAAACTGGCCATTGAGAGTTACTACAGATTCCCACGGAAGTGTGTGCTCAGTTCAAAGGCATCAGCTGTAAGGTGTGTGGGGGTGAAGCATCAGCACATGCCAGATGGGCACTGTATTACACCCAACGTGGAGGTGCAGCCCAACGATGACAGCACCATCACAGACACATACGCAGATGGAACGCCTGCAAAGAAGTGTGCAGGTTGCAGCCCGTCCAAGGCATTCCTGGTGTATCTTCTTGTTCATGAGGAAGGTGTGATGGGCCAGCTGCTGCAGCAGCACCCTCACCTGAGATGTGCTGGTAGCTTGAATGTGCTGCAGCAGCAGTTGTTTGGCTGGTTGGATGATTACTGGACCTAAGCCTTGGTTCTTTGAAAGAACTGGTCAACAGCTGGAGGCCCTCCAGCACTGTGGCACAGTGAACATGAAGGTAGTGCAGTCCAATCTCATGACAGCAGTATGGGTGCTGTTGCTACGGCCCCAGGGGTCTGTGGACTGCCGTGGGGGGTCTGCTGTATTCTTCCACCGGCATATTGCGTGCAAATGTGTGTTGTGTCTGTTGATTTGTGTCTATCAACAATGATTCTTTGTCAGGGTCCTCGATTGTGTACGGCAAGTATTGGTTCAACCAAGATAAGTTATCACTGTGAGCATTGACAACAAAACGTTTTACCTGTGCCTAGGCTTGCAGTAGTAGTTGTGACCCGTTCCGGCCGCAAGGCCCTTGGGGTGTGCTTGCAATTGGTGACTGAACCTTGGCAGTAGTGGTCACCCTGGGAAGCCTGCAAAGGGTAACCCACTACTAGTGCCCAGGTCGAAGCACGTGCTTGCAAGCCCAGAACAGGTACTAGGTTGAAATTCCCGGAATTTCCTGGCAGAAGGGCCCTTGGGACAACGAACTACTCTGTGGCTCAACTTATCATCATAACGTCGTTGGGGGTTTTCAGACTGGATTAAAGTACAATAAAAGCTCACTTGAGTTCGCCCAAGCGTTTCCTGTTGCCAGCTCCTCCAGCAGGCTGTCCAGGTATTGTCCATCCTCCGAGTGGCGCATGCATGCAGTGCCAGGTGGTCAGTTCTGAAACATGCATAATGTTGTGCTTGTCCAGCCAAGAAGTGAAACCCTCCAGGAGGCCACTCCCTTGTAATAGACACACAACATGACAAACCGAACGCTCTTCAGGCTGAAGAGTCACTACTTCAAGATGAAGCCCATGGTGCAAATGTGTCTGTTGTTCTTGTTCTATCAGATTGATTCTTTGTAATAGAGACCACCGCCGGCTAGCGGCTGTCTCCTCTGGGTGCACCGCCACCCAGAGGAGATCACGGCAGGCCACTCAGGGATAGCACCCATCATCAAGCTCATGAAATCATCGTAGACTTACAATGTATGAACTAAGATCGCGCTGACGCTCGCTAAACATCAGCAACGAACATGATCCCGCCAAGGGGTTACACAGGACCATCAACGGCGACACCTGCTACAAACTGCACAACAGCAGTTATCATGCTGTACCATGTGTCTGTTGGCCACGAGAAAGCGAGTGCCCACACGACCGTTGAGCTGCATATCACGCACGGCACGCCCTCGATCAGAAACCGGGGCCCACGCATCCTTTTAGACATAATCCTTACGTCAATGTCAGACATTTGATTTGCATCGGCAACCCACATGTTGTAATAAATGTTGAATTTGCATAGTTGCGGGGCCTTGGCCCATTTGCAGACGTTGAGCACCCAATCATGGCACATCACTATATGTATTGCCATACGAGCAACATCGTCGCTTGTTAGGCAGCCCTGGCTGTTGAACACAACCTCAAGGCGTTTCGTGCGGGTTTCAACCTGTTTTTGTGGCCCTATGTGCGTTTCCATGGCATTGATGTGCGGTTTGTTTGCTTAGGCAGCTGTATCTGCCAACAGGTGCTATGTACGGTCCACCTGAGTGGTCCCCAGCTGGACATAAGCGCAGCGCACAGGGACCCGTTGACGTGCTATCTCCGTCAAAGGTACCCTTAGCTGAGCAGGGGTCCACTCCCCACCAGCAATGGCATGCTAGGCAACCACTGCAGCAGCATCCCCACACACCTCCTGGTGGTGCTGCCATGAACCTGCCTGGCGATGTCTGCGGTGGACATGCCTTTGAACAGTGGCAGCATAGCCCACAACGCTGCCAGCGTGCTGCAGAGTCTGAGCAGGCACAGCAGGGTCACCCACGTCAGGCAGTGCTGCCTGCATCAGCTGGCTCTCAGGCCTGCCAAGCTCATGCTGCCAGCAGCAGTGTGGCACATCAGTTCCAGCAGCAGCAGCAAAGCCCAGCACCAGTACAGCTGTGTGCTGCAACAGCAGTGACACCACCAAGCCAGCGGCAGTGGGAACCCTATCAGCCGGCCAACAGCATGGCTCAAGCACAGCAGTGGCAGCGGCAACGAGCTCCTGTCCCCCAGCAGCTCTTCCCTGTCAGCTGTTCCCCACAGCCGCAGTGTTTGCCTCAGCAGCAGCAACAGCAGTGGCAGCAGAATATGGCATTGGATGGAATGGCTGCTGTTTGTCAACAGCAACAGAGGCAGGACCAGCAGCCTGTGCCATACCCAGTCGCTGGTTGTCAACAGCACCAGGCGTACCAGCCACAGTCACACACTGTGCACAGGCAGCAGCAACCACAGCAGCAAATAGATCATGATCAGCAGTGGTCAGTACCTACGCAGGGGTGGCCACAGCAGCAGCAGCACCCACAACAGCCACAACAACAGCCGCAAGCACCAGTGCAGGAACAGGTGACACCAGCACCACTGCCACAACAGCAGCAGCAGCAGCCAGCTGATGCCTGTAATGGACCTACTGCAGCTCGGTCTGCGGCCTTCACTGCTGTGACTGTCATTGTCAACAGCAGCAGCAACAGCAGCAGCAATACTTGCTGCCCTAACACATTATTCACGACCCAACACCAACCCGCTACACAATCACCCAACAGCCCAGCAAGCACCACCACTGCACCTGCGGCTGCCGCTGCTATCACTCCTGATGGTGCTGCTGGCAGCCGCCGTGGCAGGTTTGCTAGCATTTGGTGGCTGATCCGCCAATCATTCTGCTTGCAGTCACTGGTGGTGGCGCGTGACTTCACGGCGCTGCATCAGGAGCTGGGGTTAGAATGGCCCCACATACGCAGCGAGGTGGCACGACTTAATGAATGGTTCAAGCTGACCTTCCCACTCAGGTGAGCAGCAGCAGCAGTGAACAGTGGAACAGCTGAGCCATGTGTCAGTCAGCAGCACTGCTAGCAGCAGCAGCAGTTGCGCAAGCTGTGAGGAACCTCTGTTGGTTGACAGATGGCATCATGCAGCATACTGCAGCAACTCCTCTCAGGACGTAGCAGCACCCCAATCTGTGGTTCCTGTGCAGTTGATGCTGCTTGGCATCACACTCATGTGTCACCAGTGGTCCCTTGTGCCTGCTGTCTGTCACCCTGCAGGCTTGTGCTGGAGCAGTTTGGTGTGTTGGACTTTGTGAGCATCAGGACACTCATGCAGCTGACTCACCTGCCACCTCAGCAGCTACCACTGCTGGACAGGTGGCTCACAGAAGACCGGGCAGCAACAGCAGCAGCAGCAGCAGTGCCTGGTGGCAGCAGCGGTGGCCTGAAAACGAAGTACAGCAACTACTGGAACTGCAGCAGAGTAAGTGACAGGAGCAGTCGTTTTAATTCTCAGTCATAACAGCATGACACCACGCCTGCACATCCCCAGCATCATTGAACTGATCTTCACTTCTGTGAAGCCACAGCAATCTCGCCCTCAGCCCTGCGCCTCAAGCCTGCACCCATTGTTTCCACCCACTTTGGACCAGGCAGTGCAGTGTGTGTCATCATCTGGGCTCATCCGTACCTACACACCCACATGACAGCAGCACTATGCCAACCAAGAAGATGTTCTGCCCGCACACCCACCAGGGTGTGTGGCGCAGTGTGCAATCTCCAGGTGGTTGAGTCAATCACGCAATCTTGTGTCATGCAGGCTGGTGGCAGTGCAGCAGCTACCTGCTGTGATCTCCCTCCCTCTTGGGCCATGATGCAGCTGATCAGGCAAGGCAGGATCAAGTGGGTGCCTGCAGCAGCAACACCTACAGCAGCAGCAGCAGCAGCAGCAGCAGCAGAGCGCTTTACTGCTGCTCATCATGGGAGGTATGTTTGGCAGCATGGCCCTGTAGATGCTTGGCTGTGTGACAACACCAGCAGCAGCACTGACGCAGCAGCAGCACGCAGTGTCAGAGCTGACCTGCTGAAACGGACTTGGCATGCCAGGAACCAAGCCAAACTGCTGCTGGATCCAGACTTTGTTCAGTCTGCCGCAACCATTGGTAGCAGTGGTGGCGGGTTTGGTGGTCTTGAGTTTGGGTTCTTAGACGAGCAGCTGAGTCACAGCAGCAGCTGTCACCTTCAGCGGCACCCTGTGCTGGCTGACCATGACCGACTCATTAGAGTCAGCTTGAGCAAGACTGCTGCTGCTGCTGGGCCTGGTGGCAGCAGCAGCAGTGATGATGGGTCTGTCAAGGCCTTGAAGGGTGTGCTCACTCACGGCGTCATGTTGGCTGGTAGAAAGTACCACAGGTGTGCTGCTCTTCACATCACATCACATCACATCACATCGCATCACATCACATCACATCACATCACTGCATGCTGTCACCTGTCTCCTTGGTTTGTTTACCTGCAACAGCGGCAACTGCTGCAGCTGCCAGTCAGGGAGGGCCCGGCGAGTATTACACTTCATGAGCATCCTTTGAGGCTCTTGATCGTGCCAATCATCACCGGCAGAAGGACATTGTTGTTGCTGTGTTTCTTCAGGCTCATCCAGAAGGACATTGGTCAGGCTGGTGAGTCCCTGTGGCTGCTGGCTGTTGAGTCTGTTGCTCCTGAAGACACCTGTGGGCCTGATGCCTGGCCCTCAACAAACCCTGCTGCTGCTCGACAGATGATGGGGGCCTTCAGCAGCCTGCCCAGCATCAGCAAGCAGAGTGCTCGAGGCGCACTGCTGGTGTCAAATGCACTGCCCTTCAAGGTGTGGGGAAATGAGGGCTGCAATTGATAGAAGTAGGGCGCAGGCAACACTACTACAGGATTGCTATGCTACTGTAACACAGGCTCACCTGAGCAGCTTGTGTAGTACTCACCTGCTTACCCGCACTTGAGCTGAGCAGTGTGCTGGTATTCACACCCCTTGCTGTGTCATGCCAGGTGGCGGCGCGCCAGGTGCTGTACATCCCAGATATACAGGGGCCAACCGACGTGCAGGGTAATCTGCTGCCACATTCCCACAACACTGCTGACAGCAGCAGCAGCAGCAGTGTTGAGATGTTGATGAGTGATGGGTCTGGCTTCATCTCTGCTGACCTGGCACGTCTGGTTCCCAGCATTGCTGCTGGTGAGCTGATGTCTGATGACAGAGGGGGAGGAGTCACCTGGCCAACAACACCAATGCAGGTAGGTGTATGACAACAGTATGCAGTCTAGAATGTGCAGTTGCATGCATGTCAGGGCACACAACACCACACTGTAAATCATCAAAGGGACAATGTGTCTCTGACACCCAATCAGATGATCTCTCCTATCTAGATCTGTGCAGCGTGTATTATCTGACCATGATTTGACCAGTGCAGTGGCCTGCAGCCATCGCCAGCACCTGCTACGGCACCACTCACAGCCGTCGACCCTGATACACCACTGCACAATGACCTTGACCAGAGAAGGACAGCTACCACATGCACGATGGATGTGCTGTGAGCAGTCTCCTGCCAGTTTTCATCTGCCCAAGGACGCAAGTCCAGCAGACCATGTGAACCACCAGTCACAGTGTGTCATGTGCTGCTCTTGACCGACATCACCTCGTTGTTGTCCGTCCAGGTCCGCGTGTTTGACCCCCACTTTGGCGGTGTCATTGCCAAGGGCACACTCACCCCACTTGCTGACTCTGTGCTGCCAGCTGGCACACTGGTGCTCAGAGCCTCTCAGGTGAAGGCACCAGCAGCAAAACACTTCTGGAACAGGTGGAACCAGCATTGGACAAACATGCTCGTGTGGGCATACCAGCAGCATCAGCAGCATCAGCAACATCAGCAAGGTGCAGGAGCAGACCAATGTCAGCAGCAGCAACAGCAGCGTGTGCGGCAGCAGCCACGCAGAGTTGCTGTAGTGCCTGGTGTCTGGCAGCAGCAGCAGCAGTGTTCAGATGACACAGTCGTGCAGCGTGAGGTGGCCAGTGTGGGAGAAAGGGTAGCAGGGGGTTGGAGGAACTTCTCCACGCGACCTGTTGACAGCCCGTGGCAGCAGCAACAACAGCAGCAACAGCAGCTTGCTCCTGCCAGCAGCAGCAGCAGCAGTAAGAGTGACCTGCTGTGTCAATCAGCAATAGCTGCAGCAGCTGCCAGCAGCACACGTTGCCCACACCTGGACTTTGTGAACCCTCAAGACAGACCCTGGCTGCAGCAGTTGTGGTACGTACATGATGCTCTGCAATTGCTTGGCAGCAGCAGCAGCAGTGCAGCCGTCGTATCATCACCCACAGCATGTCAGCAGCAGCAGCAGCAGCAGGGTGTCACTAATCACTGCAGTCCTGATCTAGTGTTCTCAATACCTGCAACAGCAGGTAGTGAGAACAGTAGATCTAGTAGCAGCTGCAGTGGTAGTGGTAGCTGTCCTGGCCCTGGTTCTGCAACTGCTGCTGCTGCTGTGTGTGGTGCTGGGTGTTGCTGTGAATGTGTCGTGGAGGTTGTGAGCCGGGCCCCCTCCTGTACTGACAAGGGGTCTGATCTCAGGATCAACAAAAACCTGCTGCTGCTGCTGCACCATGCGGGAGTGCCTCCACACGTGTTTGAGGAGTAAGTAGCTGACTAATGCGAGCTTGACACACCTTATGTGGTGTGATACTGAAGGTGCAGGTCTTCTTCAGCTTGTTTGACATTCACACAGGGCCAGTAGCACGCTGCATGCAAACAAGCATGACTCAAAGTCTGGCTGAGCATTGCTAGCCCAAGTTGACTTGTGTGTCTATGTTATGTGTTGATTGGACACTGTGCAGGTGGTCTGATGTTGAGCAGCACCAACTGGTGGGAATTGATACCAGCTATGAAAAGGCATATGCTGCAGCGAGAGCAGCAGGAGATATTGAGGTGATGCACAAGCTGGACGCCCTCATAGGGGTCCTACTGCAGCACACAGCTGCTGTGCAAAATCACAGCGACCTGCCGACAGCAGCAGGTGTTGCCCATGTCAGCAGTGCCATACGCAACCTGGGAATCAGCCACGCTGCTTACTCTCCTGGTGAAGGGCCGACATCAGGGGGAGCACTTGCAATGACTGCAGCTGGTGGCTCAGTGAGTTTGGTGTTTCAGCCGGACCTGGCCCTGAGGATGGACCTGCACGCCATCAAGCTGCGCCGCCGTCAGAAGATGGCCAACATGTCTTTGCCTGTCCCGAGTGCTGATGCAACTGCTGCTGCTGTTCAAGCTGGCGTTATCAGGGCTAAAGGAAACACCTTCACAACACCTGGAGCAGCAGGCAAGCACTGGCTCACGAGGGGTGGGGGTCTGCTGGAAGTAGAGGTACCTGCTGAATCCAGTACTGGTATCAATGATGTAAACCAATTTGCCGTTGTGCAAGCTGTGCTATGCTGGTTACACCTCACTACTACAAGTTCTGCAGGCGGCCCCCCCTTCACCAACATGTTGTACATCTACACATTGATCTAGGTGTGGTGTTTTACCTGTCATATTGTGTTCTTGGGCTACAGGTGGTGTTCGTCTGCTTGGTCTTCCTGACCCCACCTGTGGGTGTGTGCCTGAAGGGTGTGTGGCAGTCAGCCCAGGACTGGTGCCACCCACACAACAAGCAGTCATCTACAGGTGTGTGCAGCTGAGGGATGCATCCGATGTCATCAGTGAATGGTTGAAACTACAGTCCTAGTACTATCATTAAAATCCCTCTAGGAGAGTGAGATGACTGGCAAGATTCGTGCCACATGATCAATTGAATACATGCATGAGCAAATTCATGAGCACCATGACTGTCTGTTGTTGATTCCCGCCAAACTGTGTCATGGTGCGGTGCCTCAGGGACCCCGGGATCCACCCTGGTGATGTGCGGCGTGTGCATGTGATCCCCTACCCGCCTCAGCTGCTGCTGCTGCTGCCACCACACTTCTCTGGAGCAGTCTTCCTGCCCACAGCAGGCAGCAGCTGTCTGGGAGCAGCACTGGCAGGAGGAGATTATGATGGAGATCAGTACTTGGTGTTGTGGGATGAACGCGTGACCCGCTGGTTCAGGGCCCATGATCCTGAGCCCTACCAGGCATCATCAGGCTGTGGTGGTGTCCGCTGGGGGTTACCTGAGGGGGCAAGCTGGGAGGTGGTGGAGGAGAAGCTGACAGATTACTACAGCTTCTGCTGCAAGGTGTCTGGAACCATTGGTGAGTGCCTGGGAATATTATCATAAAGTGTCTGGAATTCTTTAATCAGTGGCCAAGGCAGCTCATAGTCTGGGGCCTGATGTACACCGCTGAAGCACGAGCCACCACATGTGCCTGATGTCCTGTGACACAATCAAGCTGGATGTTGATTGCCCTGACTTGCATAATGCTGTGCCCTCGCAAAGGAATGTTCTCCTGGCACGCCTTGTCCGTTTTGCTGACGCTGTTGCTGTTGGCCGGTGCCCAGGTGAAGCGCACACGCTGTGGGAGGCTTATGCTGACAAGTGTGGTGTAGACAACCCGTTCTCTAAAGATCTTACTGGCATGTGAGTGACTGCTCACATTCAGAACCCTACTTCTGAGTAGCGAATTAGTGGTGACATAATCAGCCAGAGGTACTGCACCACTGACTTGACACTAGTCATATCAGGATACATTTATAAAGTGATGCTTCTCAGTCAGCATGGTTATCGGGTGGAAGGGCTTGGCTCGATTTTATTGTGGCTGTTGTTGGCGTCCAGGAACCGTTCAAAGCAACACCGCCCACACAATTCTGTTACCATCAAATCTCAAGCGGGCGCTTGTTGGCAGTTTCAGCTGCACCTGGTCCCAAGGGCCTTTGTAGTTCACTGCTTCTGACTGCTCTGGTCAGCTCAACTGCTATTGACCTACCTTATGTGCATGTGTGTGTGCACCAGATATTACAAGGCCCTGGATGCTGCTAAAACTGGTCAGCAACCCAGGATACCACAGCATTACAAAAAGAACCCGAGCATAGGCGTAGACATCAACAATCTCCCTCCCTGGCACAGTAGATTGGTTAAAGAGAGGTCAGGCAAGCAGCCCGGATTGGCCGCTCTTGCCAGCCCCTCGAACACATCCAGCAGCACCAACAGCAGCAAAATTGTCAGGTGGGTGCCTGGCTGTTGTTGGTGTTTGTGCAGAAACCGCTTGTTGAGTCTGATCCGCATGCGGCTTGTGAGTGCAATGTATAATAGTAATTGATACCATCAGCCATAGCATCTACTGCCATCGGCCCCGCGCCCAGTGAGTGCAATGTATGTGATAGTTTTGGTGATTATTGCACAGCTGCATGCCACAGACATCCCAGAGGAAAGGGTGCTGAATCCTGCTTCAAATTGTGCTTGCTTGGTGCCATTTCACATCAGACAGCCAAGGCTGACAGCCAAGCAGTTAGCAGCTTGGCTTCAGAGACTCATCATGATGGCGGCAGCAACATCACTCACAACGTCATCACCTCATCTCAGCTGCTTGACATACCCTGCTGCTGCCTCCCCTGCTCCTGCTGCTTCTTGTGTTGTTCAGGGCTTTGTGGATCCGTCTGCAGAACCTGGACCCCGTTGACTACCTGGACAGCTCCCTGCTGTGCCTTGACCCTGACCTGGTGCTGCAGGAGGGGCCGTGTGCTGTCAGCAAGGAGGACATGGAGCGGCGCATTGCCAGGTGGGACAGCCTGTGTGATGACTGGAACCGGGAGTGGGCACGCATGATGAGAAGGGTAAGACCCAGGAGCTGAGGGCCTTGAGGACTCCTCGACTCCTTAAAGGCATGTGCCAAGGCCACAGGAAGAAGCGACCCTGGTGTTTCTGTAGCTCAGTAACACCAGCTGCACCTGAGCCACAGCTAGTCAAACCTTAGTGCAGGTCCAGTGTTGCATGCGGCATGTGTCCCGCCACCTCCTGGCAGCCTGCAGCCTGATCAGCCCAACAGAGCATGCACAGGCAGTCAGCCACATTTGTGATGTGTCATGCCTCATCTGTCACGCGTCCCTCTCTCCCCTGGGGTCCTTGACCTGTCTGTCAGCTGGCACACTCGTGACCGCAGCCCCTGTCTACGTCCACATGCTGTTTGTTGCTGTGCCCACCAGGATCACATCCAGACTCAAGCTGAGCAGCGAACACTGAGCACAGAGAAATCGGAGCTCATGATGATGCTGAAGGCAAAGTTTGAGATTGAGCTCTGGGGTGGCTTGGAGGCAGTGGCAGCAGCAGTAGCAGGTACTGGCAGCAACCTGCTGGATACGCAGCTGCTGGAGGCATCAGCCTGCTACCAGGCTGTGTACAGGTGAGCTGTTTGTGATGCCATATGGCTTGTGACAGTGCTGTACAAGACTTTGATGGCATTGTAAAGGGGTATGGCAATTTCTGGTTGAATGCAACAATGAACAGAGAAAATACCGACATCAGACAACTCTGTGCTACTAGGCTTCATGTGCTTGATCATGGTGTGTGTGCATGTTGTTGTAAGAGCAGCAAAGCTACTGGCCTGCATTTGCACCAAGCGCTTACAGCTTTTGTGCTACCTTCATCTGGCACCTGCAGACGTGCCCAGGGCAAGCAAAAGAGGCTGCGCACGCTGTCAGAGCAGCAGCTGAAGCAGCAGGCTCAGGAGCGGGGGTATGAGGACATGCCCCGCGTCACCATGGCCTGGCGGGTAGCTGGCCAGTGGCTGAGGATGCTGAAAGCCACCAGACCACACAGGCTGCAGCAGCTCAGGCTTCTCCAACATATGCAACCGCAGACCACTGTTGATTTGACTGCTGGTCCTGCCGCTCAAGGCTTAATGGTCATGGGGCTGGCTGGTGGTAGGTGTGAACT
Source organism: Coelastrella sp. MACC-549 (assembly GCA_018290735.1). NCBI lineage: Eukaryota > Viridiplantae > Chlorophyta > Chlorophyceae > Sphaeropleales > Scenedesmaceae > Coelastrella > Coelastrella sp. MACC-549. The sequence goes on from JABEVS010000431.1 coordinate 52,803, forward strand.
GGGCAGCATTCAGCACCCCTACCAGGCTATGGTGGCCCAGCAGCAGAGCAGGAGGAGACAGCTGAGACGCAATTAGGGTGCTGCCGGGATAGGGGAGTGATGGTCTGAGGGGCCGCGCACAGCAGCTGATAACACACCGCTCACAACAACAGCCATGATGGTATCTGCTGGTCCCACCATGAGCAGACCACATTGCTCCACTGCTGCAGGCATTCCATATCTCCAGCATAGCTGAGTTGGAAATATTGACATTGTCAGCCTGACATTGAGGCTCAATCATAGCAGGTTTGCAGCAGTAATGTGGTGTATCAACTGCTTAGGCTGTACTGTGACAGAATTTTCAATATTGCAGCAGATTATGTGCGGTAGAAGAATTATGCAGCTGTCGGCGTGAACAATATCTTCCGCAATACATGTCTCTCATATTAGGCTTCAGCAAGCACCTGTTCCTGTTGTTCTGGGTCGAGTTGGTTGTTGGTCAATGAATGTGTGACAGTCAGTACATACTGACATCAGTTCAATGATGCTGTTTTGTTTTGTTTTGTGTCTGTTACAAGGGGGTGGTCTCCTGATGACTAGCCAGCTCTGCTGCTCAGGTCTCAGTACTGTCAGGCCAGTACTGCCCCGGCCAAAGGCCAACCAGGTTGACCAATGACACTCACTGTCTCACACCCAGCTAGGACAACACTGTCCAACAATCCACCATCCAGCCATGCAGACTGCAATGACCAGTGGGTATCTGGCCTACCCAAACCCCACACCCCAGCAACCTTCAGCCAATTGCAGGCATCAAGTATATACTGATATATATATGCACAGAAAGATGCAACATGTATGCCAAGCAAGCTTCAGCATGGAAGGCACATGTCATCACAAGCAGCACGTTGGTCTGGCACAGGCATACAAGCAATTGAGTGCGACCTGTATATCCGCCAGCAATGACCACACAGAGTCATGCGCATACACACCAAGCCTATGCATCACCGACCTTTTGTCGGCTGACCACTGCCCTACTATCCACACTTACTGCCAGTACATGCAAGGCATATGAAGCAAGGCAGCAAGTGCAGATGGACTCAACAGCCAGTAGTGGCTGTGGCAGCGCATGTTACAGACACCTGGTTCTGCAGTGCAGGCCTGGGTGGTCTTGCATGTTCGTCAAAGCCTTTCCTGAGGAAGAGCTCCTAACACCCAACAGCAGGAATTGGCCAAGCGTGAGCGTGCACAGCCTGAAACAGCAGGGAGTGCTTTACAATACGGTTAAGGAAGTGACTCGTTATGGAACTCGTTTGATTCGAATAGCAACGTCAGGAGGCAGGCCTGCCAACCACCTAAGTGATGTGTACTGTAAGAAAGTAGCGCTGGGGCGGGGTTGGCGGAAGCGGATGCAACGACGCACTTCATATTGTAACAAAGAAAGCTGTAACTCTGTAGCAAGGCCAGAGGGCCTGTCAGTATTTGCGCGGGACTAACACAGTCACCAGCTCCTCAAGCCCAGCGAGGGACCCTCAAGTACTCAGAACGTGCCAGGTACCACGAGTTACTTCCTTTGGTATGCAAGCAAAGAGTCTGTGCGCACCAGCTTACAACATCACATTTTCGCAGGCTAAGGTCCCCTTTCGCGCTTTTTGCAGCTTAAGAACGGCCCTCCTTCTTTCTTTAATAAACAAACATAAGTTTTGTCTTGAACTATACGTCATGGATTCGGACATCGCCAAGAAATTACTGTTTCAGAACATGGATGGCACCACAAGTGTCCACCTGGTTAGTACTCCTGCAGGCGATGTTGTGGAAAAATTCTGGCACAACATGCGCATATTAAAAGGGTGCAACAGGCAACAGGTAAGGGCGCA
>JABEVS010000432.1:0-54607 GCA_018290735.1 Coelastrella sp. MACC-549
TCACTGCTACCTTTAGTGCTGCCCCCTATGATGTTAACAACACACGCTTTCGCCATCAGCAACATGTCGTGCCACGGATATATATGGCATTGTTTACATGAACTCAGATCGAAGTACTTTGTTTATGAGTACCTTCACACACAATCTTTGTGGGAGCCGCTGCTTTGATGGTGCACAACTCGCCAATATGCATGCTATGTATCTATGGCACTGCAGTGGCAGTTACCTCTTGCTGTGAAAGAAATAGAGTCATGTAGCAAGTTGAGATGCTATGGCAAATGCGCTGTCATGCGTTGGGGGCGCCACCCTGATATGATGCTTGTGCCTGTCGTCTGTTCTGGCTGTCCATGCAGCTGCCACCGAAGTCCTGCACCAAGTATTACCTGTAAAAAAGAGAGAGAAAACGGGTCAGCACCACAGGGTTGCGTGGGGGTGGCGCCCCAGGGTGGTGACCTGGCGTCTCGAAATAAAAAGCACCACTGCATCCGCTGTAACACGTCAGTCCTGCAGAAACACACTGCAGGCACAATACCTCGTGTAGCAGTGTAATGATAGGGATAGGATATATCATGCAACCATGCAAATGATGCACATGGCAAAGGCGATCAACAGCAAAGGACCAGGCACCTAGGCTGTGGATCAACCGGTGGCAAGCAGTATATTGGTTTCAGTTGCATTGATTTATTCGGCCTTCAAGCCCGGTCAACACACTCAGTTGGTTGACTAAGTGCTGATGGTGTGGTGAATGTAAAGGAAATCTAGGCATGCACTGCGTCTCGCCAGAAAGATTGAAAGCCGTGGCAAGGATGGTAGCCGTCCTAACATTGACAAATCAGACGTCTTATCCTGGTGTTCTGTAAATGTGTATTCCATATTATCGTATTACATGTGTCATGTCTTCGACATGTTGGTACAACAGCATACTTTGTACAAGTTTTCACGGCGCTTTAGACGGACACAGACGTGTTCCCCATCAATGCAAAAGAAAGTGAATAAAGATATGAGATATTAAGTATTTGTGGGGAAAAAACTCATAGGAAGGAAGGAAGGAAGGAATAAAAGGGCTTTAATACTGGAAGAACTCATAATAGGTGTTTTGCCAGTACCATACCATACCATACCATACAACCTGGCCCCAGAGGGGCGCCCCGGAGGAGCCAACATAGTCGCTCATGGGGGGCCATTGAAACAAAGATGTAAAAGAAATGGTGCCATGTAAAAGAAATTTAGCCATGTAATAAGTTGAAATGCTATGGCAAATGCGTGGCGATGGTGTGTTGGCAGGTGTTGGAAGATGTAAGGTTGTACTACACATACTTGTTGCATGGCTCAATTTCTTTTACATAGTATGTGATGGAAAAATAGAGCCATGCAGCAAGTTGCCATGCCATTGCAAATGCGCTGACATGCGAACCGTAAAAGAATATAAGCATGTTACAAGGCTGGGACAGGGTCTAGGGTATATCTGCAGGGATATAATAAAGAAATTGAGTCATGCAGCAATACAATACAATACAATACAATACATCCTGAGGGGGTTACACCCTCCCCGGTCCTAGACCTGCGAGCCATCATTTAAGTCGCTCATGGGGCTTTGTAATTGTACCCAGTCTTGAATCAGGACGATGTCGGCAGCCGAAGCTACCCCCAAAGTTCCGTCAATTCCGGCAACTTGAGCAGGGTTCGAACCCACGACCTCAACATGTGAAGCGGGTGCTCTAACCACTACGCCAAGCCAGGGCGAGTTTAACGTCATCCCGGGACTTAGCCAGGGCGAGTTTAACGTCAGCAATGTATCATACGTATCCTGGGGCCGCGTACCCCGGGTTTTGAAAAGCGAGCATCATGTTGAGCCTCTCCAACTGTTGTGGCAGTAAGTAGGAGCAGTAAAATACATGCAGCAAACAAAGAGAGATGCAAAATGATGAACACTTAAGATAGACACTTGAAAGAGACATCACAATATGAGAAAGAAATATAGCCATGCAGCAAGTTGACAATATTGCAGGAGACACGGACATACGGAACCAGCACATCACACCTCCACCAATTCAGAATCATCATCAAAACACAAGTGTTTACAAACAGCGTATAGATGTAACCGTTACTACAGTAAGGCCTCAGTACACAAACTAGAAACCAAAACAACCAGAAAAACATAGCCAGCAACACAGATGTTCCTGCAGACTCAGGAATGCAGATGTATGGCACATTTGAAGCCAGTACATCGAGCAACAATGCGAAATAGAAGTAGTAACACCACACCACACCACAGCGCAGAAGACAGCAAAAGAGTGCCACATACCTAGTACACAGTGGCTGTATCCAGATGCACCAGTGATAGCTGTGTTGCGAAAGGGCGCCGTGCAGTGTATGGATGTGTTCAGTGGCTGGAGCAATGATGGTACAAATTCCATGCCTGAAAACAACAGAAGAGACAACAGCAGATGTTAAGAACAGTACTTTGGAACAAGACAGTACGGGTGTGACACCGGAACTTGTTAAGCAGCAGGTGTGAGCACCAACCATCTGCTGGCAAGGCGTAAAGCAATACCACTGGCACCCAATAGCAGGGCTCTAGTGGACCTACCACCGTTTCCAGCAACACGGGGCCGACAAGGCATCCTACTAGTAGTGGACAGCAGAGCTATCCTCCACGACTTATATTATATAGTATGGCATAGATGCCCGCACAACTGCTGGCTACGAGTAACGCAGTGACTGTAAGGGGCGCCAACATACTGCCAACCACTGATTGGGCCTTTGATGCAAGGCCTCCTAGACTGAGAGATACTGACACGGGAACCTGGCATGTGGCGGCCACACCACGCCTGTAGGCGTAGCTACCTCAGAGGTAGAGTCTACGCTTGACAGACAATACACTGCATGTATGCTGCTCTTCTGCACGACTCACAAGCCAGTGCAATGCATCTCTAACGCTGTCATGCTGAAGTTTTGTGTACATCTCCTTGATTTCATGCCCAACCACAGACCATTCAGTCTGATGATGTAGTATGGGAGGGGTTCTCGGGTGGTTTCCCCCTTCACAATTGAGATCGGATAATCATGCACTCCGCCTTGTCCGAAAGTGGATTGAATTCACTGGGTAGATTTGAGGCGCGGGGCCGATGGCAGTAAATGCTATGGCTGCAAAGTACTGATTATTAATAGTCTGATGATGTGGCACTACATGTGCAAGGGATGAGTTCATCTCAGCAAAACAAGGCCTTGAAGCCTGTAGTGGCTGCTAAGTTGAAATGATCAAAGTCAACAGACTCCAACACAGAACTGGGACCATGGGTACTCATGCTGTACAAATTGTGTAAAGGTTGATGCACACCAGGCGCGATGGGTCAATTCGAATCCTTAAAAAAGAATTCTTAAGAACATCCTTGTTCTTAGGCAAGTGATATGCACTGCATATAATATATAGCGGCCCTTGTCGTGAAGGACGATGGTAATAATTGATTGGACAATCCGCCTGCGAAACATCGGGCGAGAGGCCGATGGCAGTAAGTGCTATGGCTGATGGTATCGATAATTATTATTATATAGCGGCTTGAGCCGCTCTAGCATCACTATAAAAGGGTGCTATTTGTCCCCAGCTGCGAGCGGACCACTCCGGAGTCACGGATCCATTTGCAGGGCTGCCAGCCACTGCTTTTCATTCGAGAACACTCACTCATGAACACTCTAGAGATCTCACCTGATTGGGATCACGGACATACAAGTCCATCATGCTCTCCCGTGGACACAACAACACCAGGCAGTGCAAGGTCCTATTCAACTGCAAACATACCAGGTATTGTAATGCCACCTGCACTTGATCAAACAGTCGTAACTGTGACGTAAGTCACAGGGAGCTGATCCTGCTCTAGCTTCTGCAATCTGACAAAGATAACACTCCTGGCAGGACAGTGGGTGAGCCTGCAATAAGGCCTTCAGCACAGCGCCAGAGTACACTAAGCTGCCAAACTGTAAACATATATGTATATAGATCCAGCATCTGGCGTGCCACAGTGGACACCTCCATGGAGGCGGCCATTGCAGTAGACTGCACTGGAACAAACTTTTCATGCATTGATACTGTTGGAAGTTCACTAGGCCACTCAGGGTCATCAGCACGGACAACACACGTGCGCATGCCGCTTCTTGCAGGGCAGACCTGAATACCCCTTGCGGACAAACTTGAAGGGTTTAGGGGTCAAATTCACAAGCAAACTGTCTGAAATAAACAAACATATCTGTCAAATTAGTACCACGCCGAACCACTACACGAGAGCGGCTGATGTAGTGCTGCCAGCACTACATGTAGACGGTCTATACTGGACTGCATGAAGGCAAATGCAGAATGCCGCATGTGTTGTAGCAACTGTCTAACCACACCAACCGCGCCTGCAGTCCGCACGCCCATTTAAGTTGATGACACTGCTGGTTTCAAACCACAGTAGCGCATGAACGGCAGTGCCATGCGGCACATATGGGCAACTACAGGTTGCCTGCTAACCTGCACATTGCATGCGTAATAGCAGGCTTCATCTGCGCTGCTTCCTGTACTGCCACTGGGCGCAGCTGCTGCCAGATCTGCCAGAGCTCTGCATCCAGGACTTCCTGCAGGTGTTGGTACTGCTGGCGAGTTAGCTGCCATGGCAGCTGCCTCCGCAGGTGAGCCAGTAGCTGCTGGCACAAGCTGTTACGGGCCTGTTGCTGAAGGGCCGCAGCCTGTTTTGCATACTGAGGGAGTTCGTCCCAGTTCGCAGGCATTTCTTGAACGCGCTTTGCGCGCCCGTACCCGCAACCTCGCAACACCTCAGCATCTGCAGGCTGCTGGTTGTAAAAATCTGCAGTGAGCCTGTCATACAGTGTCGGTCCAGTCCGCTGAGGCTGCTCCGCCCACGGGGTGGGTGTCATTGGGGCTGTGCAAGGGTACTTACTCAGCAGGCTGCTATCAGCAGCTTCCCCCTTTGCCAATGCTGCCTCAGCACATGGCAGCTCAATGAAGCCCAGGCAGCGATATCCATAGTCCAGGGAGTATTCCCTGGTCTTCTGCCTGCGTACAGTTGGCTGCATGTGCAGCTGCACTGCGATATCTGCATCCTGCAGCTGCTTGATGACTCGCTCCAGTATGACACGGCTGCTTGGCTGCTCTGGCCGGTCAAACATGTTTGCTGCTGTATCAACTGCGGCATAGCCCATCAAGAACTTACTAGCTCGACTGTGGGGGATGTATGCATAATGGGCGTCGCCCACCTGCAGCTTAGTCTTCCCGGCTGTGAAAGACTCCCAGATACCCTTGAAGAGGGGCTTGCACTCAGCTTTCACCTGGGAGTTGTGGTGCTGGGCCTCTGTCAACCACACAGCCACTGTTTTATTGACGCCCTCAACAGCTTCGACTGCTGCAATGTCTGCCTCTGTCACAGGCTGCAATGCAGCAGAGCTGTTGTTGGCTGCTGCTGCTGTCATCAAAACAGCAGGATCCTGCCGCGATGACTTGCTGCACGAATCCTCACGCATGTCTGCATGCAGCTTGCGCTTGTGACCAGATTCTTGTGGGTGGAAAACAAGGTCCTGCGCAGCAGAAGACAGGGAGCCAGCAGCAGCAGCGTCACCACCTGACCCCTCTCTGCCCAGGACTAAGCCAAGCCTGGGCCCGGGGCTGCTTCTGCCAGCAGCAGCAGCAGCAGCAGCAGCAGCTCCTGAACCCTGGCGGCCCAGCAGCATATCAATGGAGCTGCTTCTGCCAGCAGCAGCAGCTCCTGAACCCTGGCGGCCCAGCAGCATACCAAGCGAGCTGCTTCTGCCAGCAGCAGCAGCAGCAGCAGCAGCAACAGTAGCTAGACCCACTCCTTGGCTTGTCTGCATCAAGCCAAGGGGGGTCTCTCTGCCAGCAACAACAGCTGAACCTGAGCCACGGTAAGCTGGCACCATCCCAAGGGGACTACTGCCGGCTGTAACAGCAGCAGCAGCTGCAGCAGGTGCCAAGGAGCTGCTGTTGCTGCCTCCAGTCATGTTCCATGCTGCAATCTTGTTGGGGCTTCCACTGCACATGGCCAGCGCTGCTGAAGACCCTGCCGCAGTGTTGGGTGCTGCATGCTGCCCAGCAATGCCCTGGATGCTACTGCTCTGCCCATTTGTGGGTGTGCGGGGCGGAGTGCCATAGCGCTGCGCATCCTGAGCCCCTTCCTGTGCCTGCAGCTGTAACCTGAGCAGGCTGCTGTGGCTGGGCAGTCCAACAGGTGCTGAGAATGATCCCACTGCTGCTGCTGCTGCTGGGAGCAGCCCTGCAGCTGCTGGCCCAGCAGGTCCATTGATTGGACCTACAGCTGGTGCTGCTGCTGGTGCCTCAAGGGTTGTCAGCCATGCAGGCCAGCTCTGGTGTCCTGCGAACACCAACTGCTCTGCTGTAGGCTGCTGCTTAAACTTAGCTGCAGCCTCCAGATACTCGACGGCCTTCAGGAGCAGCTTCCTGCCAGAGCTCCGCAACAAAATTGCAAGCAGCTGCTCACTCACTGCTGACCTTAATTGCTCTCCCAACACCTCTTCCAGCATTTCATATGCTGCAGGTCTCACCATGGTCTCTGCGCTGCAAGCATGTGAGAGGTTGGGAACCTCGTCAGCAGCGCTTTCAGCTGGTTGGGGCTGCTGTACAGCTGTTGAGCAACAGCTGTCTTGCTGGCAGCCAGGGTGTTGCTGGGAGTGGTTGTGGGAGCAGCAGCAGAAGCTTGAGCAGTGTTGCTAAGGCTGGCAGCAGCAGCAGCAGCACCAACCATACCGCTGCTGCTGCTGGAATCACCAGCTGTCACCGCAGCCTGAGTGCCAGTCAGTGTTGCTACATCTGCTGCTGCCTTGACTGCAACACCTGTGCTGGGGCTGCTGGCTTGGCTGCAGAGCTGCTTCCAGAAATTCAGATCCTGCAAGTCAACATGAGATCTCGCCATGTGAGGTTAAACTGACTCAACTGTATATTGCAAGGGTGTAGATGATATGACTTGGATTCAAGTCAGTAGAGACCTGGCCCTCATCCTTACATGACCTGAACGCCACAATCTTGTGCCACATTTTGATTATATAACACACGCAGAAGATGCAACCTGCCATGATGTCATCAATGTGTACCTACGTAGATAGTCATCTGTGGCTGTAATAGCCTTGGCCTGCCGATTTCATGGTGCAAATCACCGGGTGTGGTTGCCATGGCAGTTGAACTAGCAGTCCATGCAGATGGGTGTCATGCAACATGCTACTCGAGACACCTTGATGTAGAAAAAGTGTTAGCAGCAATGACTCACATGCAGCTTCTCCACCAGTCTGTGCACCACCAGGGTGCTGCCCTCCATGCTCTGCTCAGGGCTCCGGCTCACTGCAGGCACCTGAATACTGTGAACATGGCGCCCTTCCTGGCCCGTGCGGAGATCAAAGTCATTGCCACTGGCGATTACGATCACATGTTGCTGACCTGCATCAATGGGCGGACAAATCAGCAAGCACCACTTATCAAACGCTTGAAACACTTTACAGACCACTTAGCCTGATTTGATCTATTGCGGCTAGAGTGCGCCACACAACAAACTGACAGTGGTTGGAGGTCAGCATGGGGAAGGTGGCTGTATGATGCTGTGTGGATCAATGACGACATGTTGCAGTGACACCACTCACAGTACAGCAGCATACTATGCAGTGCTTGTTGAATACTGTTGCAGTGCTCATTTCAGTGTGGGTGCAAAGCTTTGCAACTATCAGCATATCAAAACATGCCAGCATGACGCTGTAAACAACACCTGACTGGCAACTAGTTACTGTCAATGCTGAGCTACCATACTCCTATGAGCCTATGCAGAACCCGATCAGCAACTGAGGCTTGTGCATTGGCCTTGTGTCAAGACATACCATAAATGCGGTGGTGTTCTCACCTTGGTCAGCTGCAGGCAGCACAGCTTTGGGCTTGTCCCAGCTGAAGCCAGCGACCTCCATCCGTGGTTGCCCAGTGAACAGTTGCACACAACTCTGCAACAGGATGGTGGCACTCTTCACCCTCGGGTAGAGCAGCAGCTTGAAAGCTGCCAAGGCATCTGAAGCAGGGAGGCCGTTGAAGCACAGCTTCAAGTCCACACTGCAGGAAAACATCAGCAGGGGGCACAGGGTAAAATGAGGTCAAGAAAGGTCACTCATTGTACTGTTTCCGTGAACATGCTCGTCCTCTGCAGGCCCTGCAGGGCCTGTAGCAGAAGCCTGACTCAAGTGACTGCAGCACAGCAATTGATTTTCCGAGAGAACAGCGCACAACCTTTGTTTCAGCAATACACAAGCTGCATAAATCCACTGTGCAATGGCAGCATCGTGTATGTCTCAGGTTGACATTGCCTGTGGTGACAGGAACCACAGGCGCCTTTCACGACTGCTACTACAGCGCTGTACCAGGCTAGCCTGGTAAGCTGAGGTTCCTTGCATGCTGCTCACACCACTGCAGTGGCTTGCAGCTGTCTGCTGGTGAGATGCATCAATAAGACATGTGCATGTCTGAATGATTCATCCAGGGCGCAGGGCGCGTGCTCTGCCATCCTGTGGAGTCAAAGGAGATAGCATGCTGTGTTGGTAGCACGGCCCAACATATGAACACTGATGCATCCCTCCTGGTGGCACCTCAGCAAAGCTTCAACCTGAGCGCATTACCTGACGTCAGAAGCCTTGTCAGCCTGCTTCTGTATGAGCTCCAGCAGGCTCATCACCTTCTCTCCTGCTGGGGCCATGCGCATGAATGCCACCCTATGCTGGGACTGCTGGGGACTGGGTTTCGTCATGGTGTTTTTCCAGTAGGTGCTGTCGGGCACCATCACCTCGTCTGACCGAAGCAGTGATGCTTCTAAGTTGAAGGGCATGGCCATCAGTAGGCCGTAGCCGCCGCAGCACCTCACCACAGGCACCTTCCAGGTTGTTGGATGTTTTTGCGGTGGAATGACCACATCCAGGATGGCAACACTGCAGCAACGGCACGCAGCAGGCAGCACAGAACAGCAGTCAATGCCTGTAGCTGACCCGTGCCTAGCTTGAATCTAGCCTAGTTTGGAAGGCCAACATTGCCACTGTGTTGGACACTGCCAGTGCAGCAATTGACAGTGGTGTGTTTATGACATGATATTTTGGTCCTGACTGCCAGCACCACTTCATAAAACACCGTACATAAATGTCCAGTATGGAACCGTTCCAGATGCTCCTGTGCACATCACTGAGCAGCAGACGAGCGGTCAATGCAGCAGCAGTGCAATGCTCCTGGCTTAGCAAGCTATAGCTGCTCAACACGACAGCAGTATGCTTGAAGCATAACACGTAGTATAGCTTGCTGAGCCAGCAACACATGTGGCACACAGGCTTGTGAACGTGCAATTGACAGTCTATTTGCCAACATACTCAAACAGTTATGTAAAGAGCCCGTCACCTGCTCAGCAGTAAGTGCCATTGCCGGCACTAGTCAATGAGAAATGAGAGTACTACATAACTTTTGTAAGCTACCCCTAGTATATGCATTGTGATGTCATGCCGCCCGGCATGGCATGCATGACATATAACCTTTGATGCTGCAGCCAGCCTGATGGCAAGTTCAGTGAGCTTGGCACATGTACCAATGAACTTACTCTGGCAGGAATGGCCCCCACTTCTGTGCCTCCTTTTGCTTGCTGGCTGCATCAAGGTTTGCAGGGAGGGCATTGAGCAGCGCGTCCTGACATTCCTTGACCAGCTGCACAGCAGCGTCTTTGTCAATCTTGGCCTGCTCTGCCACCTTCCCTTTGGAATCCAGCAGCTTCTTCTCGGTGAATTCGTTCATCACCTTCATTAAGGCCAGGGCCACTGCGTCATCCATGTTGACCGCCCACCCCTTAAGAAGAGCCTGCTTTACCTTCAGCCCAAGGCAATAGCTTGAAACATAGTTGAGCAGCGCCTTCTGCACACCAATCCTGATGATGATGGTGTTGGTGTGAGGTGCTGCTCAGAAGATTGTCCAGTTGAAGAACAGCATCAGCAGCAGCACATGGCAGTGAGTACAGGCCTCAGTATTATGGTCAACTTGTTGGTTGGCTGTTGCAATGTCACCGCGATTTGTGGTAAGGCACGGCCATAAGTGGTCACAGCCAAGTGGCTCCAGGAGGCTTAGAAGGCCTTCAGCTATTGCCAAGCATGTATACAGCATGATACCGACAGTGTTCTATGAGTGTCAAATCAACCAGGCTCCTGTTGAGTAACAGCCTAGCCTAGCTTACAGTAAGCTTGCACACTGCAGTGCTAGCAGTATTGATCAATCAGGTGCTGAGTAAGGTTGCGTTATGGCTCCACAGGGCACTGGCAGTGCATTGGTTGGCAGGCTCTAGTCTTAGCAAGATTGATGCTGCAGTTTGTGTACTGACTGCAGTGCATTCTATAACAGTCAGTCTGTGGCAGACTAGTCTGGACAGTACTGGACAAGCCTACATATTCTACCAAAGCAAGCTTTGCCAGTTGCCAGAGACTGCTGGTCATGCCATGTGTGATACAAGTGTGCTGCCAGTGATTCAAGCATACATCAGTGGTTCAAACATACATACCACAGCACACCATGCCATATAGCCTGGCCCTTGAGAGCCTGTTGAAGTTAACAAAGTCGCTCATGAGGGGATATAGAAATAACTGCCATCTGTAAAGACCACCATACCTGCAGCTTCTGCCTGAGCCACAGACAGCCCCGTTGGTCCTGCAATTCCTGCGCCTACTGCCTGGTCCATATGGTCAGCTTGACTTTGCTCAGTTGACACCTGGACCGGCAAGAAGACAGTTCAGGATCATACTTTGCTTTACAAGCAGAAACTTGTGTCTGGTGGGCTGCCAGATAGTTGCAACTGCAAATGCAGTTGGGGTCCCAAGCAACTTTAGGACTACTTGTCCTCAGACAGGTCTCTCATGTCACCATGAGTCGTCAGTCTTTAACAGCTTATTGCCAACAAAAGTATAGAAGACAAATTTGCATTGACGTAAAGCTGTCGGCCTACTTAGTAGGCAGCAACGTGTTTACCCGCTTTCAGCTGCAGATTCACGCACCTGGGGCTCCTCCAAACAACACGGTGCACGTACTCAGATCTCTTTAATAATTTTGTCAACTGCAAAGGATATTTCTAGCGATACTGCACGACATGGCGCAGTCAATGCTGAAGCTTGATTGAAATTTGCGCCAACAGCTCGCAGGCACGACAAAACATGCAAACAGGTATTACAATAAATACACAATGTCAAAGTACACACGACAGTGTGGCTCCAGACAATAGTCCGACCAGCAGTTCTACCGACCTGCCCTTGTTCAGCTACCCAAGGCCGGTCAAGCAACAGATGTTAGCCACTAGCATCATACTTTGGAAACACGCATGCCATGATGTGCCTGTGTGTGCTGGTTATAGCAACATAATCCGCGGCGCCACGGGTTGCGTCACCACGGAGTGCAGCCCAGTCGGTCTAGCCAGAGACGTGACTCGAGCTCGGGTGTCGAGCCTGCTTCACTTGAGAGACTTGATTGCTAGAGCTATCAGCAGTTGATGAGTCCCGGCTTGATGCAGACACCAATGTTTGTGTGCACAGTGCTGCAGCTGGTTGCTTGGCCAGAACCGTTCTGGCAACACGGCGTGTTGCCGGAGCTGCACGCAATATAATGTGATGTTGCATGGGCTCAATATCATCTACACTGTATGCAGTAGTGCTGCTGTGCCTGCAAAGCTTGCTGAATCTGGTAGTGCTGGAGCCTGTCGCCACTTGCAGTACCATTACCTGACCCACTGCCTTCAACCACTGTTGTAATGACGATCTGAGCTTGCTGCTACTTGCAAAGTGCCGCCGCTTTTGAAGCATGATGTTTCCAGGTGAGCACTATCACCACAACAACGCTCCACCTGGGATGAGTGGGCCGCAAGGCATCTGCTGCTGTTGCAACAGCTGATCCTGCAGACAGAAGATCCTGCAACAGCAGTGATGCGACACAACAACAGTTGAGCGCATTTGCAACTGGCCACCGCCCTTGCCATGCGTGATACATACCGTTGAAAGAGCAGCTGTAATGCAGCAGTGATAAAGAGTGATTGCCCTGACATCTTATCAGCTACAAATGATTTATGCTGTTCATGCATCCTTGCAGCAATGCTGCTGAGCAATGCTGCACTGCAGCATCCTTTCAGTAACGCATTAGATGCAGGGATTGCGGCTGTTTACTCATCTGCAAATGCAGTAGCATTCTGCTATGCATGAATGTACCCACCAACAGCACTTTGCCTCCACAAGGTGCACTGTGGTGGAACCAGATAACCCAGCTTTGCCAAGCGCCTGGCGGTACACATGAGCTTAGGGCCTGAGACAGCTGAAGTGCACAATGTGTTGCTTGAAGGCTGCCAGCAGCTCACATGCTGACCAGCAATGCCAGTGTCCATCAAGCTAGGATGCTGAGCAGCTGAAGTTGCCACTGTGGGCGGCCCAAAGAAGCAAGCTGAATGAAATCAAAAAGAGAAATCAATGTCTGCAAGCACAGCTCTTGCAGGCTTAAAACATGGCAGCTGGGTTTGTGTGGAGACTGTCTGTCTGCTGCTGCTGGGGCATATGCAGCGCCACTTCCTGCAGGCTGTTGCTTGCTGCTGCCACTGATATGGTGGCTGCTGAATGTCCAGACTATTGCCACTAGCACTGCAGGAGTAGAGAGGTCTACGTCACGAGTTGCCTTGAGCACTGCTCTTACCATTGCAGGGCTAACTGCAGTACGAGAGCAACCATGTTGGGTGCAGGCAACTCGGCAGCCACTCCCGGAAACTCTGAGCGGTGATATTGGAGGCAACAGCCAGTCTTTGTACAGGCGTCTGGCACGTCTAGGCCCTACTGAAACGGTTTCACTGCAAGCGTCTGACTTCTGCTGCTGCATGATGGTGTTGCTCCTGCCTCTGCCGCTGGTTGAGCTGTCGTTGTTTCCTACCAGCCTCCTTATGACATTGCTGCTTTGTTAAACCTGCTGCTCTTGACGATGCTGCTGCTGCTGCTCTTGCAGATAAAGTATAGTGCATTGCTGCCTCTCGACATCTTCTTCAACAACAACAGCTGCTGCCAGCATGCCACCTTATTTTTAAACCTGCCAAGTCAATGACTTGAAAGGCCTCAAGGGGTGTAATAGGTGAACCATGATGGACCTCTTACATCTCTCAAGGCTTTCCCCTTCTGAATGACCTGAAGTCATTCACTCGACACGTGGCAGTGCAGGGCAGGCAGGAGTGAGGCATGTTGTTTGTTTTCTGCCTGTTGTGGCCCACACCACTGAGTGCCGTTGCCTGCCCTTGCTGAGCGCTTGCAGCTGTGTTGATTGTCTATTTTGCTGCTGCAGCTGCTGCTGACTAACATTCCGGATTCCCAATCTGCACTCGAAACCCTCGATCAACAGCATGTTACAGCCTGCTTCTAGCAGCACAGGCACCCGCCCTCACGGGCAATCAAACAACACTGTCAGTGCCTTTACTGCCTGCGCTTCCTCCAGAGGCTGCAAACGAGCAGTGTCCATAGCTGCTGCAACCGCTGGTATCTATAGCTGCTCTAACTGCCACTGCCCGAGCAGCAGCAGCAGCAGTAGCTGCAGCAATACTCAGGAGCAGTGGGCACTGAAGTGTGACATGCAGGTACTGCAACTTCGTGCTGTTACTCTCGTGAGAGGTACTGCACATGCTGTCCAAGCAGCTGGTGCCAACGGCTCAGGGGCAATGGGGCCTGCTGCTGCAGGATGTTGCGCTGCTGGGGAACTGCAGTCACCTAGTTGCTGAGCTTGGTCCACCCAGCTATCAGCCCGACAGGTTCTTGCAGCCTCCCTCGGATGCTTGCGCTTGTTAGCAGTGCTCGTACTGCAACATCATACGTTCCTTGCACGCCAGAATAAGAGGGCAAGGACTGCCACAGTCTTTGAAAGCAACCAGCATGTGGCAGCAGTCACTGCAGGGCAGGCAATGGAACATGTATGCCATTTTGACAGCGGTGCGAGGTCATTGCACACCACAAAGATTTATATACTTACTGTTAAACATCTGATGGCAGGAATGCAGCATTGCAGTTGTTGCCTGCAGTGATTTGGCGGGTACCCCGGCAATGTTCAGGGACTTACCTCAACACCAATAGCACTGCATGTGTAGCATATGCGTCAGTAAGTTGTCATCACTATAAATCTTCTAGCCATAAGCAACGACAGCGGCAGCGGCAGCGGTTCATGGAATATCTCTGAAACTGTACTGCAGATATGGCTTGTTCAAAACAGTAATACTTTTCAAGAAGAGAAGAATTTTGGGGTTCAAGTTTCTCCACTGTGCAGGGAAAAGCGATCAAGGTAGCAGCTGTGCACGGTCGTTGCTGGGCGATATCTCATACTGGTATATGTGTTCATGTTACTGTGCCGCAACAAAATACAGCTTAGGCCGCAATCTGAGTAATGAGTTGATTGCTGTACTGACTGGCAATCGCACCTTTCATCTGGCAACCAAGCTGTTCAGCAGCTGTGAGTTTTTCTCATGTGCCAGGTCGAGTGCAAATGCCGAGCGTCGACAGTGCCAAGAGTGTTGCGTTTGCAGTCTCTGGGTGTACTGCAGTATGGCAAGCGACACTTGAGGATCATCCAAGGTGCGTTGGCCACCGAGTGATAGCCAAGGATGGCAATTCTATCAGCGCAGCTCCTACACCCTATTAAGGCCGTTGACGCTATCGATGCAGTGGCGCAACACAAGGTTGTAGGTCGTGGAGAAGGCGCAGCATGGCCGGAGCTGCAGTGCCAGGCTGGTTGCTTATTGCCAGGCTGTGTGTTAGGCCTCCAACAGCCTGCTGCTGCTGCTGCTGAATTGCTGCTGTTGGATCCAAGTGATATACAGCTATACGTTACCAATAGCCATAGCAACCTGACCATCAGCCCCAGCAACTTATGATGCCACAAGTGGAAGCACTGTATGCCTATTAGGTGGCTGAGTGTACTGCCTGTGTACTCAGTAGTACTGCCAGTACAAGCCGGGTTTATGCCTTGGCCCTTGGCCTTCACACGTCAAGCTGTTCCAGTGTGTACCGCTGTCCTTCTGACTCTATCAAAGCCCTGCGAGGCGCCACTTTATCACCCATCAACAGCGCAAAAGTGTGACTTGCTGCTGCTGCATCCTCAAGAGTCAAGCGACGCAGAACCCTGCACGAGACAACAGCAGAATCATTGTTGTTCGTTGGGGGATATAACAACAGACACATGGCAGCAATGCTTGCAAATGACCTGATAGGCTACTTCATGGAGTCCAAGTTGCCAATCTCTCACATTGAGCCGATCATGATGATTGCTTGCTGACGGGCTCTGCTTTGACGATTTGCACTGCTGCCAGGATTTTCAATTTTGTATGTCTTTTTCCTTATATGTGTCGTTGATTTGGGTCCTTTTCCTGTTTTCGCTGTTATGATATAGAGGCAAATGGCTTGCATTTTGACAGAAAGGAAACAAAATATGACAAAGAAACCAAAAGCAAACCTGTTTCATACAGCAAGATAAAACTGCAAAAAAGCATCACACTGATGGTCCACATTCACTGCAGGGTAACACAATTTATCCGCAACACGCTTCTTCAGTTGCTGAATCTGTGACAAACACCACAAGCACCACCTTCAAGCTGAAACAATGGTACACAAAGCAGTAAACAATGGTACATAATGCCCCCCCCCTCCCCCACCTTGTCTCAGGGTTCAAGGTCGTGCTCCAGAGCTGCTCTGGCATCATCTCTCCTAAACCCTTAAACCTTGTCACTGAAACACCAGCAGGCAAGGATAACCCTCCTCCTGCTCCTCCTCCTCCACCACCAGCACCTGCTGCTACTGCTGCTGCAGCAGCACTGGAATCCCCATCTGCTTCGCTTCCAACTGCTGCTTCTGCTGCTGCAGTACTACCTGCACTAGTAGTACCTCTTCTGCTGCTGCCACGACGCCCCTTCACACCTGCATCTCCTCCTGCTGCTGCTGCAGCAGGCTGGCGTGCTGCTGCTCGTGACCTACTCAGATCCTGCAGGACCTTATGCATTTCTGCATCATCATAAGCCCACAGGGGCTCTTGGCCCCGGCCTAACTCAATGCGGTACAATGGTGGTACAGCCACATAAACCCTGCCTGCCTCAAACAGCTCACGTTTGTACCTGAAGAGAAAAGTGAGCAGCAGCGTCCGGATGTGGGCACCGTCCACGTCAGCATCAGTCAGCAGGACAACCTTGCCGTACCTACAGAACCAACAGCAGCAGCAGCGGCAGCACTTGGTGTGTTGGTACAACAGTATCATGGTGGACCTTGAGAACTCTCTCTACTGGTCTCTGCAAAGAGTAACAAACTTGGTTGCTGGAGGAAGCATGTTCTGGGCTGATAAAAGGCAAAGCCATCACAGAGGCAGTGGTTAAGAAATTGCATGCCAGCCAGCATATTGTTCTTCAAGGTGGGTCAACTGACCTGAGTCCCTTTAGGTGATCAGTGCTGCTGCTGCTGCTGCTATCCCCATCAACACTGGCATCATCAGCAGCAGCCGCCCCTTCCTCCTCTGTACTGGCAGCAACACTGCTGCTGCTGCCTCTGCTGCTTTTTTTGCCCCCCTTGGATCTGCTGCTGCTGCTGCTGCTGCCGTTGCTGCTGCCTTTTGTGCCAAGGCCTAGGGCAACTATCAGTGAAGCAATTTCCTGGTTTTTGTAAAGGGCGGTGTCGTCCTTTCGTTCCACGTTGAGAATTTTGCCTCGCAAAGGCAGTATGGCCTGCACTCAATGACAACATCACACTTGAAATGTAACGTCACACTGCAGGAGTAGTCTAGACAAATATATCTACAAGACAGGCCATGTCTAGGCTCCTTTTGCCATCTCCACTTCTTTGCAGTGTCTTGAGAAACAATGCAAACACATGCACACACCTTCAACCAAGGACCTGGTTGCTTCAGGTGTAAGCACTGGCATTAGCCAGCACCAGAAGCAACTTCGTCATGAGTGACAGGTGGCGATAGTGTGGGAGGACTCCTGTTTATGTGATAGATATATCAAATTTGAAATAACATATGCACATCTGATATATATAATAAAACAAACTGATAGAAGTTATATATAGATAGATTATAACACATATGTAATAGTGAGCGTCTCACCTGGGTATATCGGTCCCTGGCCTGCTTTGCACTGCCCCCAGCACTGTCGCCCTCAACCAGAAATATCTCTGTAGCCTCCCTACAGCAACAAAACGTATTGTGTGACTTTACAGTCAACCATGCAGTAGAAGAAGTTTATTACTATTTATAGAAGTTTATTACTACTTATAGAAGATTATTACTATTTATCACAAAAGCAGGTGAGTATCTTTGACCCAATTTATAAGGTATAAACAAAAACATTATAAAGTATAAGATATTTTTGGATAGATCTGCTTCCTTCTGCACATTGACTGCTCATGGATCACCCCACACCACATGATGCTGCACGTGCAGTTGCATCTTGAAATATCCACCTAAAAACCAGCCACTATAAACCCCTAGACACATTCATAATATTGACAGAAATTCGAAAGACAAGCAAGCAGAACAAATTAATGCTAGACAAGCCAACACTCACTTATCAGAGCTGGTATGATCAGCTAGCTTGCCCAGAAGACTCGCTTCAACTACATGTATTTCAAATATATTTGAAACCAGAAGGGAAGCAGGAAGATTACTTTCTAATCATAAACAGCTCATACCCACTTATAGGAGCTGGTACAGTCAGCCAGCTTTCCCGGAAGACTCCCCTCCAAGCATATATAATCCAGAAGACATGCAGACGCTTCCATTTCAAAACAAACAACTTAAAACTCACTTGTCTGAACTGGTGCAGTCCGCCAGCTTCCCCGGCAGCGTGCTTCTGGTCAGCACATGTTTCCGGCGGACCAGCTCCCTTGCCTTTCTAGCTGCTTCTGCTGCCCGGGCTGCCTCAAGGGCTTTGCCTACGATGGAGGAGAGAGCAGCGGGGTGTGATTCCAGCCAGGCACCTAGCTGATCTGTCACGGCTTGGTCCACCAGCCTCCTGACCTGCAGGGTGAAGCAGAGCGGCCATTTCATTACTATCATAGTTTTGATTGCTGAACTAATAACGAGTATATTTATGCAGACGGTGTCAGGTTGGTTGCACGCATGTGATGTCATAAAAAACAATGTAACACAAGAGTAGTGGCCTGTAATAAAACTATCCAGATATCTGCGTTTAAGTATCTTGAAGAACAGTTTTTAGTTACTGTTCAGGTACTCTACATGGCTGATATCAATGCTATTTAGGTTTTCTAAAGGACTGTTATAAAGTGGGCATTGTGGCATGTTGGCTGCTTACACGTCTGCTGCAAACAAGCAAAGAAAAGCACTAGCAACAGAAAGCACCCAGCAGTTTGCACTCCACAGATTCAGAAATAGATTCCCAAAAGCAAATCCATATATACATGTTATTCCCTCTTGCTAACGCCTGATGCTTGATGGACAATTGTAAACCCCCTGAGCATATGCAAAGGTTTCTAGGCATACAGTCAAGCTGCCTCTTCAGCAGTCCTTGGCTTCCTAATCACCATCAGTGCACTCCTCCTGGCTTTCTCTTTATAGTGATGGATACAGTGTGGGTGAGACTGGCTACACATTACTAGCGCTCAGTGTAATCCGCAAGTTTTCCCTTGAATAACTTTGAATTCACTGGGTAGATTGGAGGCGCGGGGCCGATGGCAGTAAATGCTATGGCTGCAAAGTACTGATTATTGTTATTATTATTATTATTTCCCTTGAAATCACATCTAAAGCCAGCAACCGGTTTCGGCCTTTTTGGCCATCATCAGCCTGAAAAGCAACCAAGTTTCTACTTGTAACTGTTACTATGGCAGCCTGAAAAAGTAACAAACCAACCTCAGGATTTCCCAGTCTTGTTTTGGTCTGGCCTTCAAACTCTGGTGACGGCACTTTCACTGAAATCACGCCAGCGAGTCCCTCCCGCACATGATCACCTGACAGACTTGGATCAGCGTCCTTCACAAGCTACAGCAGCAGCAGCAGCAGCAGCAGTGGCAGCGGTAACAGCAGCAGCAGCAGCGATACCAGCAACCAATATAGGCAACGCTTGGGAAACCGAAGCAGAAGCAGGAGATTGCATCCTGAGTTGGACGCCAAACAGATGTTACTGTAGTGAACAGAAATGCCGTGCGTGTTGGTTGGAGCTCTTGCCTTAAAAAGTGGTACGATGGCAACTGAAATGCACGTGGATTGGTTCAAGTAGCACAACAAAAAAGTACAGCAAGACAGCAGGGGGGAGGGGGCCGCGGGGAGGGAGGGTCACAGCTATGTACTGAGAATATGTTGGCAGCTAAAAGAGAGATTAGAATAAAATACATGCACACGCGCACACATGCACACACGCACACCTTATTCTTCTTAGCCAGGCTGTTGACCAGCCTAGTGATAGCAGATCTCAGGCCGTCCATATGACTTCCTCCATCTATCGTCTTGATGCTGTTGGCAAAGCCGACTAAAGTATCTGAGAAGGTGTTGGACGCCCACTGCAGCGCCACCTCGACTGTCACACCTTCTGCTGAAGTCGACAGCAGTGCCGGGGAGTGGAGGGGATGGTTGTCCCGGTTGAGCCTGTGGACCAGTAGCAGCAGCAGCAGCAGCAGTTTAGTAGAGTTATGGACCACAAGTATTGCAGATGCATAACGGGACATATCTTGCTACGTGTAGTGTACTGTTATACAGGGAAAGGTCGCTTTGGATTCAACCCACTGCGCTTCTCCAGGAGCAGCACCCAGATCTACTTTGCATTGTCTCAGTGGCTGAGTCACATTTCACTGGAACATGTGACATCTGAGCCATTTGTGCCTTAAGTTGAAATATAAGAGGTGCCAAGTACACCTTGTTCACTTATATCTTATCA
Organism: Coelastrella sp. MACC-549; assembly: GCA_018290735.1. Taxonomy (NCBI): domain Eukaryota; kingdom Viridiplantae; phylum Chlorophyta; class Chlorophyceae; order Sphaeropleales; family Scenedesmaceae; genus Coelastrella; species Coelastrella sp. MACC-549. The sequence goes on from JABEVS010000432.1 coordinate 19,944, forward strand.
ATTGCTAATCATTTACACCATGTTGATTGTTGATTGCTGATTGCTCTTTGCTAATTACTAATTGCCGTTGAACTCGTATTTAGACAACGGTAAGCAAGAGCTGACACGTTTCAAAGGGCAGCTGACCCACATTCAAGTGTTATTACTACATATTATTATTATTTATATATTATTATTATTATTATTATTATTATTATTATTATTATTATTATTATTATTATTATTATTATTATTATTATTATTATTATCATCATCATATTGCCCTGCTGCAGTCGTCCGTGTGATCGCTGGCAAGCAGTTCCAACCCAGAACAGTAAGCTCACCACAGCACATATTCCTTGAGCCCAGATTCAGCTTTAAACACCTGCCAGCCCTCAGCTTCGCTGACACTGCCATTGCCGTTCCTGCTGCTACTGCCATTACTGCTGACACTGCCGTTGCCATTACCGCTGCTGCTGTCCCCAACAGCTGCAGCAGCATCCACACTGCTGCTCTGTCGTGACTTGCGCTGTTTGCTGCTGCCCGCTGCCTTACTGCTGTTGCCCGCTGCTACTGCTGCTGTGGCAGCAGCAGCAGCAGGTGGCAGCAGCGGCTTGCCGTTCTTGAGGAATTTTATCTGCAATGTTGCCCCGGCATTGAGAAAGGCCAGCTCTCTGAGTCGAGCTGTTATTGTGTCTGGATCAAAGGATATGCCAGCAGCAAATACTGCTGCATCTGGCTTGAAAGTCACCTGCAGCAAATTTGCAGCAACCCACCAGCCCAGCGAAATCGGTCAGGGTACTCAATGTGAGATCAGCCAGCAGCAGCAGCAGCAGCAGCAGCAGCAGCAGCAGCAGCAACAGCGACGCTTTATGGCAGGCCAGCAGTGTACTGAAGAGCACGAGGCGATCAAGGTGCAACAGGGTCCAGGTTGCTCATGGGTGTCCAGTGGCATGGTGTCCAGGTACATGTGACATGACAGATATCATCACAGGTGAATGTCTTTCGTTTTGTGCTGACATAATATATTAACAGAATAGGAGCATGCAACCTCTCCACCAAGTCCCTAGAACAAGGGAGATGAACATATAACACACTGTCAGATTGAAGTCCACCAACGTACGTAACAGATGAACATCAATTGAACAAACAAACATCAAACAAACAAACAACAGACAAGCAAACTATACGACAAAACAGAAATAAAATAGGAATACATCATATTGGAGCCCACAAGTACCTTGGTGCCAGTCACAGAAGCCCCAGCAGGTGCCGGCTCCTCAGTCAACTGGGTTTTAGGAATGCCTCTGCTAAAACCTTGCCGGTACAACACACCACCCCGCAAAACCTCAATCAACAGCTCTTCACTCAGAGCATTCACCACACTGATCCCAACACCATGAAGACCGCCGCTGACTCTGTAGCCGCTGCTGCTGCTGCTGCCGTTCTCGCTGCTGCTGTCGCCGCCAAATTTGCCGCCGGCATGGAGCACTGTGAGGACTGTCTCCAGGGCTGACTTGCCTGTGCTGGGGTGGATGTCTGTTGGGATACCTCTGCAGTAAAGTAAGAACCAAGATTACCATGAGGATTGCTGCTTGATGTTCTGTTATTACTTGAGTGCCAGCAACATTATGCCTCTACAGCAAGAGCTGCTGAACAGTCGTACTGCAGAGAACATGGGTGCCAGTCTCCCCAGCAGCATGAGAGGCACACTTCCTGCAAAGTCTCCGGCTTCGGCTGCTGAGAGAAGGACCCCTAGCAGCAACTTGTTGCTTGCAGCACACAGCTGGTTTCCACACACCTGCCATTATCCGTTACTGTTACTGTGTTTGTTGTCAAATCGACTTCAACGGTCACGTGGTCTGCGAATCCGCCCTGCACTTCGTCGACTGCATTATCTAGGACTTCCCACAACAGGTGGTGCAGTCCCCTGGGCCCCGTGCTGCCGATGTACATGCCTGGCCGCTTGCGCACTGGATCAAGACCTTCCAGCACCTGCAGGATAGTAACATCGTTGTGGGTTATCATGTATTGTATATTGCTGGGGTTGTTTGGGGACCGGATGCTGCGCAGGCAAGTCGAGTCAAGAATGAAAGAGGGGTAGAAGCACTGCTGGTGGGAAATCAACTGCTTCTCCACAAGGGCAGGGTAGCCAGAAGAAGAAAAGATGAATGCGAGAGTGAGACGAATAGAAGGTACGTTGTATACAATGCTTCATTCAGCTCATCGGCCCGCTGCTGCCGCTGGTGCTTTACTACATGGCTGCTGGAACGGTGTTATAGGCTACTGCACTCACAGCACACCTGAATCTGCTGTGCGCCGTATGCTTCAACAGCAGCTGCCTTGGCTGCTGTGCTATAGGTGAAACGAGACTTGTAAGTAGCAGTTGCAAAGCCGCTGAGCCCCCATACAGCCGGCGTGACCCGTGCTGCCATAGGCGACGGTTTATGTCGCCAAGCAGCCATAGATGCTGCCTGTCTGCTGCCTGAAGCTGTAAGCTGGTGTATATCACGATGTAACATGTTTGATGATGCTATACTGCGGGTGAATGTATTGACTATGCGTAGAATCCTGTGCATGATCACCTCGAGAAGCACGCGAAGTTTGAATGCGATTGTAGCATGCTAAGGTCGGCCATTAGTACGGTAGCTGCAGATAGGCTTAAATGCTGATTGAGATCACACAGAGGAATGATGGCCTGCGTGCGCTTGGAATTTCAAACAAGCAAACTAGTCGCAGCAAACCCGCTAAGCACCACGGACCCTTGTGAACAAACTTGAGCTAGACATTGAAAGGCTTAGAGTCAGGCAAAGTGCTCAGGGGCGGCCTGCATGGCGCACCCCCGGGACTCCCAGCCACTATAACAACTGGGGTAACAAGCGCTCTGAAGTGGCACCTGGCTGCGCTGCATACTGAGAGTTGGTGAACAATAGGCAACAAACATTGTGGTATGGCTCACCGCGATGTGTAGCTGAGTGAACAATGCTTTCTAGCTGAACGTTTCATCGCACTTTCTCCAGTACTGCTCACCCTCTTTGACTCGGATGATTATCTGAGAAGTATGCATTCGCTTGCCAGGCAGGGCAGATTGCTTAGGAGATGCTGTAGCCACTTTAGGTTGCCACAGCAGTTGAGCAGGCAGTACGGCCACTGTGGGTGGACCAAGCAGCAGCAGACCCAGCAGACTCAGCAGCAGCAGCTCCTTCATGTCGGCTCACAGCGGGCCAGACAGCCGAACCTGCTGGTAAGTATTCAAATACGTTAAAATACCCAACAATCTATATATTTCCATTCATTTAATCCTGCTGCAGTAGCTCCTTGCTGCACCTAGTGTGTACAGTGACAGCCACATAATCTGCCAGCATTCTCTCAAGCAGCACTCGCGAAGTGCTCGCAGAGTGCGTTCTATAACGATTTGTGGTTGTTGCTGCTGCCTGGTGCTTTGCAGCGAGCCAAAGCCGTGTCACAACAGCAGCAGCAGCAGCACTACTCTCTGCAGCCAGAGCCTGCTGGCACATTTCATATGTCCCTCCAAGAGGCAAGAGCAGCAAAGGTAACTCACATATATTCACAATAAACAGCACACAGGCGCCAAAGTTTTGTGTTCCATTTGTTTGAGTATATGAGAAAAGCCTGAATTTCCAGTCAGCATCTTGGTCAAGTTGAACTCAAAACTCCTTTGCTGTGGTCAATAGCAGCAGCAGCAGCATCAGATGACATACAGGCGGAAGATGCTGCTGCCATACAACCAGCTGTCCACTAATTGCTTCACAGACCTGATAGCAGCAGCAGCAGCCCTAGGCGTGATCATGCTGCTATGCTGCTATGTTGTAGGCATCATATAGTTCAATCTTGGTCACTGTGTATTACTCAATCAGCAGCCATGATTACTAATTTTGCATAGTATGCGTATGATAAAGCTCCTAAACAGTAACAAAGAGAACGCAATCTTTGCCCTCTTACCACTGGTACATTCACATATAAATTCTGTAAACAAAAATATCACATCAGTATATATATCACTCCCACCCTTTCATATGCATATATGATGTATATATATCACAAATCTCTCTCTGCTACAGGGCAAGATTCGCCTGGATACCTACCTGACTGCTCAGCTTCCCACAGTCAGTAGAGCCAAGATCAGTGCCAGTATCAAGGCTGGCTTAGTGCTCATCAATGGACTGGCAGCAGTGAAACCGTCACAGGGGGTCAAGGCAGGTGACGTTATAACGGCGTCACTGCTGCCGCCGGAGCCTTGCACAGTGAGTGAAGGGCGTGACTTCATTGTTTGGTTGTTTTTGAACTGTATTTAACAATAAATACCGTAAAAACGATAATTACAATAAGTATGGGAAAACTGCACTTGAGTTTGTTCAAGCGCTTGATAGGTGCAGAAAGATGAAAGTGACTGAAAACAGATTGTAAATTGTAGGAAAATGCGGCTGGCAATTGGCCATTGGAAATCAATTAGCTGTCCAGGCTGAGCTGTCGTTATATTTTGACTGAATTTTGCCTCATACACTGACTTTTGATCCTCCTTCCTGTGGGTCTCACAACACATGCAGACCTTCACAGCAAATGTAATTAATTGCACTGCTGATGTTGATGCTGCTAATGCCGCTGATGCTGCTGATGCCGCTGATGCTGCTACTTTGGTTTTTGCTGCTTTTTTCGTTTTTGCTGCTGCTGCTGCTGCTGCTGCTACTTTCGTTGTTGCTGCTGCTGCTGCTGCTGCAGGCTATTCCTGAAGCCATTCCCCTGAATGTTGTCTATGAAGATGAACATCTCATTGTGGTAAACAAGGTGACACATCTCGCCAAAAACACTCTAGCAGCTTTTCATATATTCTGCTTGTTAACACACCATAACGCTCTTATAACAGTATCGTGTCTGTCCGCTTCTGAAATGGGGCGCGGGGCCGATGGCAGAATTGCTATGGCTAATGGGTAACTTATATATATAACAGTATCGACAGTAATCATGACTGTTGAGTTCTATAGTAAGTCACAAAGAAATGAGGATAGCAGTAAACTTTACTGCTAAAGTATTCACTGCAATAACTATATCTGCTGCTTCAGGCTCCCGGCATGGTGGTGCATTTGTCACCGGGCCACAGCACAGGCACTCTGGTGAATGCCCTTCTGGCACACTGTGGGCTGCCGCCTTGTGAGGTGGCTTGCGGCAGCAGCAGCAGCAGCGGCAGTGGCTTGCTGTCGCACGCTGCCGCTGCTGCTGCTGGCAGCAGAAGCGGGGTAGGTGTTTTAGGTGGCATGCTAGAAGATGACTTAGATGAAGACGAAGAAGATGAGTTAGCTGGAGGAATAACAACATCTGAAGTAACAAGCAGCACTGTCTTGTCAGCTCACAGCAGCAGTGACACCAGCAGCAGCAGCAGCAGTGGCAGCAGCAGCAGCAGCAGCAATCAAGGCATCCTGCGGCCAGGCATAGTGCACAGGTTAGACAGAGGCACAAGTGGCCTCATGGTGGTTGCCAAAACAGACTTCACTCACGCACATTTATGCTCCCAGTTCAAAGACCGCAGCGTGTCACGGATCTACAACTCGATTGTGGCGGGAGTGCCAAGTCCTGCGGCAGCACACATAGCAACAAACATTGTGAGAGATCCTGGCAATAGACTGAGAATGATGGCAGTTCCATATGGCAGTGGGAGGGGCAGGACAGCGGGCAGCAGGTATCAGTGTTTGGAGGTTTTAGCTGCTGGGGGAGCTGCTGTGGTGCAGTGGAAGCTGGAAACTGGGCGGACACACCAGATTAGGTGAGTTTTCTTTATTGCGAAGAAAATGCAAAACTGGTGCAAATCTCAGGCAATCCGGAGTAAACCACCTAAGCATCTGTTGGCTGTGACATAGATATATTTCATATCAGTCTACAACCGATGTCAATGTTGTAGTCAGCTTGATGACTGAATGCATAGAGAATATGACTACTATATCAATGTACATTATATTGTCGTACTCAAGAGCAAAGTCTGCAGGTAAGTGAACCTATCATTGTGGTGTTTGGCAAGGGGCAGGCTGCTCAGCAGCAACACTGCTGGCTGGCTGCAGCACTCCTGAAGTTGTGTGCTGGCTATATTGCCAAACAGCAGAAACACCCATGCTGCAGCTTGATTTCAGGCATTTATGACTTGATTTTCTCGGTATTTGATGGATATACTGACTTAGACGTGTGCATCAACCGAAGCCCACATGCTGCTGCTGCTGCTGCTGCTGAAGGGTCCATGCCAAACACATTGGCCATCCGCTCCTTGGGGATGACTTGTATGGCCCAGGGCACGCAGCTGCCGCTAAAACCGTGATCGGCAAACGCAGCAGCCTTCTGGCAGACACAAAATCTGTCATTGAGGGTTTTGGGCGGCCAGCACTGCATGCCAGAACCCTGGGCTTCACACATCCAGCCACCAGGGAGCGCTTGGAGTTTGATTCTGAATTGCCAGAGGATTTTATGCGACTGCATCGGCAGCTGAAGGATATGCAGTAGGCAGGAGGCTTGATCGGTCATCAAGCAGTGCAGCCCGCAGCTGCTGATGTACAGTAGGGTTTGATGTTAGACCCAGTCTGGCCTGATATGAGGGCCAGCTGCAGGTTGCGGGTCCTTAGGAAGCGTGACAGGCAGTGCTGGTCATCATTGTGTATGCTCGCAACGATCAAGTAAGCGCGACAGGCAGCTGCAAGTCGCAGGTTGGTCGTGCGTCCCACACACGACACATCAGGCGCTGCGCCTTATACGTATATCACTACTAAGTCAACAAGATGAGGGCTCTCATCAGCGCTATTTGCCTGTTGATCACGCTCCACTGTGCCACGGCGCAATTTCCCAGGTGCGCTTGCAGCATTGGCCGCGCCAGGCCGATTTTACAGCTCGCGTCACCCGATAAACAGCTCTTTAGATACGTAGTAACGCAGTAGTGGTTTAGTAGCAGAAGCAGCTCGCATGCCTATGCTGAATCAGCATCATCAGTAACCAGCTGCTCATCAGCATTTCGAGTGATGCCTTCCGAGGCGTCATTGCATTCATAAAAATACCATGTTGCATTTTCCATCATGTCTGGTAGCGTCGGGCAGCCGGTCTGCGTACTGGCACCATCCAGAATCATACCTGCCTATCTCATGCTGGCCACTAGCTGCAGATGCTAGCAGATTGTGTGCCTCCAGTATGGCATGAGTATCACAGATGAACATCAGATGCTCGCTTTGATAAAGATACAGAAGATAGGCAGAGAAACATTAGCAGCACACCAGTAGCATGCAGCCTATTACGCCACGACTCACAGTACAGGTTGCACCTCCTACTGCTCATTTGCTGCACAGACCTGACCATACAGAGCACGCCAAACTCGCCCGCTGGCTGGTACACAGTAACAAATGGGGCAGCCTTTCTACAAAGGGACCAGATGGAACACCAGCAGTGTGAGTTCACGTCACTGTAGATGCAAAAGCAATTGAGCCATGCAGCAGGTAGTAGTGCTATGGCACATGTATCTCTTTCCTCGTGTATCATGTTTCAGCCGGCTTCCAAAGCTGCTGTGACCATCAGAAAGTCAACATATCGTTCTGAGGTACCTGATGCTGCAGCAGCATGGCCAGAGTCCATGTTGGCAGCGGAAGGGTTCACACAGCAGTATCCTGCAGACCACGCAGCAACATAATGCAGGGATGCATACTTCAAGCATGTTGCACTCCACACCAGTCTGGCGATATCAGGCTGCTGTGGTAGCCATTGCTGAGGTTCAGCCTGCCAGTTGATGTGCCAGAAGTGTTGCACAGCATCTCACAAGGTGCAGTTGCTTAATAACACCACTGTCGCTGAATAGTCCTGAGATCCAGCCATGAAATGTTCCTGCTGCGTTCACCCGCTGTGCTGTCATAACCTCCAGTCACTTAAATGCTGCAGGGGAGTTGTCTCTTTTAGTGATGGGCCGGTTGACAAGGCAGCTGGCCGCTTGTTCTTCTACCTCACCCCCATGGATGAAACCACGCAACACATTCAGGTACTGCTTGATACAGGCCTGGGTGAGACTGGCTACAGCTTACTAGCGCTCAGTGTAATCCGGCGAGTTTTGCCCTTGAAATTACATCTAAAACCAGCGGCCGCTTTCGGCCTTTTCGGCCATCATCAGGCTGCTTGATGCAACTTTGACATGGAAATATGTACTCGCCATCAAACACCACAATGGCAGGTCTCAAGGTGTGGTTTTAGCTGGGTGACACAGCTGGCTCTTGCATAGATGAATCCACACAACACATTCAGGTACTGCTCCTGGCCTCGGGCTTGTTGGTTTGTATTTGAAACGTGCGTGGTAGTGAGTTGAAGGTTATATGAGCTTAACTCGCCCGTCAGTGAGCCAATTCCAGGCTCATCGGGCACTGTACCACATCTGATCACATTAGGTAGCACACATGTGTGTACTTACAGCAAGCCCTTTAGCTGTGCTCAATGTACCTGAGCCAGCCCACACCTGCATTGCCCTGCTGTAGAATCACTAGCTGCGGCAGTGAGCGTCTTTTCCCCTGCCCTGCCATCAGCATGATAAACATGCGTTTATCATGCCAATGGTTTATTCGTCCTTCAGTACTTGAAATTGGCAGCATATAGCAAGTAGCAGGTTGTGCATGCGGTTGCCAACTGCAGGACTAAGTAAGTCCTTCAGTACTCAAAAGTGGCAGCAGGTACCTGGAAGCCCTGAGTCTGTGCTGTTTGCCCTGCATGTGTGGGCCAAGACATTCAGCTCATGTAACACTGTAGGGATTTTGAAAACTGCAGGTAGCATGCTGCTGGAATTTTAACAAATTCACACAGCAAGTTCTCACATTCAACTCAGGCCTTTCGCTGCTGCTGCTGCTTGCTGCTGCTTGCTGCTGCTGCTGCTACTGTTGGGACCAGAATGTGGACTCAAGCTGTTCATTGAGTATCTCTGAGGCGCAGTTGGGAGCCAAAACATGCCAGGATACAGATCCAGAGGTAAGAGATGCCAAAAAAATATCAATCTGTGCAAGCCTTTTTCCAATTTGCATTAATGTCAAGTGCCTCGGCAGGGTCATGTGCATCAGAGCAGTTGTAATCTGCATGCTCGTTGCATAGGGTCGTGTGCAGACGATTATATGCGATTGCTTTGTCACTGGACATGATGCAGTCCCTGGGGCACAGCCCTGTAAGTACATGCTGTATAGTGTATATGTGCATCTTATGCCCATAACACAGACACCAACTTTGTCTGGTTGTTGAAGAGGCGTTTCTGAGGCAATATGAGTGGTCTGCGGCACTGTCTCCTTCAGCTGCTACTGCTGTACTGTGCTTTTAGGACTCCACATGTGCCTGCATAGCAAAGTAGGTGGGTGTTAATTTGTGCGGTTTGTTAATTCATATTATGGACATCCATTTCAAAGTCCTGTGCTGTATTGTGCTTGTAGGACCCCACATGTGCTCGCATTTCAGTGATAGGCACCATGGAGCAGGTGCCCAGGGGTCCAGATACTGATGCAGCAGCTCAGGCCTTGTTCAGCCGACATCCAGTTATGGAAACATGGCCTCAAGACCACGGCTTTACCTTGTGAGTTATTGCAAAGCTACTGCTGCAAAGCCACCTCCATCAAACAACGTGTAATAGTACATCAATACACATTTGCTGCCACGCTCAACAGGCATATGCATTCATGGGATTGCTGAAGTTAACCACAATCAAGGAGGGATCAATGTGAACAGCAAGCTTGAGACATTTTTCAGACTTGCTGTTGACTGACATATTGGAAAACCTACAAACACTGATCTGTCATACATTGCAATTCCATATCAAGTTGTGTATTACATCCACCGCTGATTGACTCACATATCCCATGTAAAAGAAATTGAGCCATGTGCAAATTGACTTGCTGTTGTGCAGCTTTGAGCTACATGTCAAAGAGATTCATATGCTGTCTTGGTATGGGGGCATGGCTGTGATACCAGCAGAAGATTATTACGCAGCAGACCTGACAGCCGGCACAGCAGCACTGCCTAGGGCTGTGCAGCAAATCGGCCAACAGGATTTGCAACAGCAGCAGCAGAGTCCTCCTGTGCACCTCAGGATGAGGCCCATGTTGACACTTGAATATTGAGTGCTACTCACTGAGTTATTGTAGTACTGCGCTCATGAGGTAGCGGTGGCAACAATCATGGATATTGGTGGCATTCTTTCATCATCAGCTCGGTAGAATGCAGCTTGCAGGACTCACCTGGCTATGTGCATCATGTTGTGGTGATAAAGAAACAAAATCTAAAGCCTCTGGCAGCAGTGCACTGTACAGTGGCTGGCAGTCGGTCTTCTTGTCAGCAACTTGGCCAGCAGTCGATATGTGTATTGAACGCAATGTGGGGGCGGCTGTTGGCAGTGCTGTGGCACCCGGTCTTTGAGGTTCATATCACTGACATTGAGTGTCTCAATCAAGGGACACATGCATAAGGTTTTGTTGTTGTTGCATGAGCTGAGACTGCTTTCCACAAGTATCTGGGGATGTAATGGTTTGAGAATCTCTTGAACTTCATCGACTTGAAGGAAGGGTGCTGACAGGCTTGCTTCAGGTTGGTAAGGGTTGAATGAGGTTCAACCCCAGTTGGCTGGTTTGTGCTGCAGCTGCTGCCAGTCGTCACCCAGTACTCACTGTTGATATATACACAGTAGGGGTTCTGCTGCCTGTTGACGACGCGTACACTGCCATGCTGACTGACACGCCAACCACGGCTGCATTCACGCCATCTGTCGCCCTGCTGTTAGAGCACGTTGGAAAAAGAAAGAAAACCATTCTGACTCACCGACGTGCACCACGTACAGCTAAGTGGTCCAGCGTACGCTCTGCCTGTCTGACTTCTCATGCCAAAATCTTTGGTAGATACGGCGATCCTATTGCCATGATCCCCTGTTGGCTGGCATGGGTCTGGGCGGGAAGCAATAATCGTTTGAGTCTTTCATCAGTATACTGTAGGCACGTTGATTGATCCCTTCTGCTGCACACGCCCTTTTCCTGTGCAGTAGTTGCAATGCACGTCGCTGTTCGGCCGCTGATCTGTGGCCGGTAATCCTTGATAATAGACAGAAGGTCTTACGCAAGCTTACTTGTCGCTTGTGAGAGTAATAGGTGCGATTCACACCGAATCCCTGTTTAATGCACCTGACAGCGGGCATGCATGGTTATTGCAGCTTTACAAGAGTCCTCAATGTTTTTCTTCTGCTGTTGTACACTGGCTGTATCTACGGCGGCCACCAGCTTCGGCAAGCGTTTGCTGCCCTCACATAGTCTGTCTGTTGGGGTCCTCCTCCTGCTGTCCTGCTGCTTGCATCGTCTCCTGCTTGATTACCGTAGTGTATATCTGTCTCATTGGCGCACCCGTGTTGTACGATGCCTTGCAGGGGCCGTGTACATACATGTGCAGGGAGGGTTTGCCCTCGTCGCCGATGCAGCTGGTTATGAGCCCAATAAACACATCTGCATCCGTAAGTGCGGCCACTGGACCAGCTGCAGCAGTTGTGTTAGCAGCACTACGAGAGGGGGTTGTGAGGCGCAGCCTGAAGCGGTGCTGGCGACGCAGAACTGAATATTGTGCCTGTTTGCTGTACGTGTAGGAATCTTTCTATAGCCGCCGTCTGGTCTTCTTTGGCGTCGCTGAGGACGTGAATGAGCCAACCCTTCTTCAGCTGTTCTCAAGGCATGGCGACGTCAAGGGCTTGTTTCTTGTTCGATCAGCTCTTGGTATGCCGTCAGGCTGTGGATACGTGACCATGGCTACGACACAGCAGGCACAAGCTGCAGTCAAGGCTTTGGGGGATACATCAGAGTGTGCAGAAGCTGGAGGCAGATTGGGGCTGTTGATCGTGCAGCCTGCAGCAAGTGAAGTGCAGGACGGCGGCTATGGGTCCGTTGACAACAGCTGCACAAGCCCAAGTGGCTCTGCAAAGGACAGCAGAACGGTAGGTGTCCGGCAACTGCTTTGACAAATAGCTGGCTCGTTGCATACACCTAGTCCAAACTTGCACCATGCTTCAGTACAGCAGTATCCTGCATGCCGCTATTATTACGCAGAATGGTTGAGACAAACTGTAAGGTGGTTTCCCTGCAGCAAGTTGCTCCTTTTCAGCAGCATCATGTACCATCTGTTGTTGTCTAATCAAGCCAGGTCTAACGATTTGTGAAAATGCTCCTGCAACTGCATGCCCTCAGGTCTTTTTTACCAAGGTCCCCCCCACAGTCACTTCCCATCAGCTGATTCAGCTGTTCACAGCATGTGGTGAAGTCCAGCATGTTGAACTGTTCACCCCCTGGCCCGGGGCAAAGATCTCCAAGGGCTGTGGGCTGGTGGAGTTCGCCAGTGGAGATGCTGCTTCTGCAGCAGTGCACAGTCTCCATCAGGCATTCACATGGCCCCACAGCCATTCTCCCTTGGTGGTAGAGTGGGTGGACAGCAAACGGCAGCAAGCCAACAAGGCCAACAAACTCAACAAGGCAACAGCATCAGCCGCCGAAGCTCACCCAATGTGCAGGGCGCAAACCATGCTTGGAGGCAAAGACTCCACCGCCCCGGGTGCTGCATTTGATGCAGGGGCCCAGTTCAGCAGCACCGTCCCTATCCAGCAGTACATCAGCCGCAGCACTGCTGTACCTCGACTGCAGCCAACTTGGGCACAGCAGAGCATGGCTCTAGGCCCTCAGGCACTGTACCTGCAGCAGCAGCTGCAGCAGGCTGGCTTGATGCACAGCAGTCAAGGACTCATGGCCACTGATGCAGCCTGGCAGTACAGGCAGTTGCAGCAGCAGCAGACAACAGCAGACTCCACTTCAACTGCTTCATCCTTGTACTATCAGCGTCCGCTGCAGCACAGCAACAGTGGAGGATCCGGCACGTACAGCTGTGACACCTCAGGGTCGTTAGCCATGACCCTTGCCAGCAGCATCAGCAATGCAAGCACTGTTATGACAGGTGGCCAGAATGACGTCAGCAGTGGCAGCCTTGCAGCTTGTCCAATGAGCGCAGCAGCAACAGGTGGCATCAGTCGTTCAGATCTTTATGGTGGTGCTGCAGTATCCAGCCCTATCTCTTCGGAATCTGCTCTGGCAATGACAGCAGCAGCCCTGGGCCTGGGTCGCCTGGATCCTGCCTTGCAGCAGCAGCTGCAGCAGCAGCAGCATATGATGATGATGCAGTCGCTGGCCAACTCTACTGATGGTCAAATAAATTGCCAAGCCTTGCTGTCGCCCAACGCAGCAGCAGCTGCTCTTGCACAGGAGCAGCAGCGTGCAGCTGCTGCCACTGCACAGCTGCCCGTCAGTGTTGGCACCAATGCAGGGGTGTACACTGGTACCAGTGGCTGGACTGCTGCTGAGGCACAGTTGCTCCTGCAGCAGCAGCAGCAGCAGTCACAGTATCAGACAGGCTATGCCTCCTTGATGAATGCCAGCAGTGGACCTCTGCAGCAGCAGTGGTGGGCTCAGCAGGCGCAGCTGCCGCAGCAGATGCAAAAGGATGAGTCATCCATGATTATTGTTCCCCTCACAATACGTCAGCTGCAGGTGATGTCCAGTATTCTACCTGAGGTGCCTCGTGCTACTGGCGCTCAGGCCTGCTTGACAGCAAGTGGTGGCGATGGCTCCGTGCAGCTGATGCTGACTGGGCGCATGTCTGACGTGCAGTCTGGCTACTCGGTGGTGTCCATGTTACTGGCTAAGATGGGAATTGAGGAACCCTTGATGCCAGCAATGGCCCAACGCACTGGTTAGGACTGTGTACAGGTCATACAGCTCTGCCAAGAAGGTGTTGTTGCATGGTGTTACTGGCCTGATGCTCCTGCATGGGTGCCCCTGCAAGGCCTCGTCACCTGGCCTGCTGCAAGTTGCATGCACTGTACTTTCGGGGTTTCGTTCAGGGAGGCAACTGTGCTGTTCAATAATGTCACTCAGCCCAAAGGCAACCGTGTTTATTCTTATCTTGACGTATGTTGCACAGCGATGCGGCTTATGATGCTCGCTGGCTGTTATGCACCATACAGTTTATGTGCATGAGAGTTCTGAGAGAGGTTGCTGTGCTGTTTGGGTGTGCCAAGCAGGGCAGGCTGTTGTTTGTGTGCAGTTTTTTGCTTCTTCTTCAACATCTAGGGTTCTGTCATATATAATGTATTGTTATATGACATTATTGACGAGGGCTTAAATACTGCCTCAGGGGTCGTATGTGAGCATGTGTTTCATCGCCCAACTTTGGTGGTTGGCCTTGGTTGGAGTTGACTCAGAGGTCACCATGCCCATTTACTCTGAGAAGTGCAGCTGGCAGAAAATGTGTGGTGATGGTGGCTGCATGGCACGGATCAAATGGGTTGGGTCCCGGGTGTATCGTGGCACACTGGCGCATGGTATGAAAGATCTTGCGGCACAGTGTAGACAACAGGTAGAACCCTTTTGAATTGGGGGTGGCTGGTGTGCGGTACTGGTCAAGGGTTTTGTATCACGCATCCTTGAGAGATGTTTGGTATATAAATGGTGTATACTGCAACGCATATGAACGTGGCACACACAACCTTATGATATAAGATGCAGTTTCTGTAAAGAATGTGGCAACTGCTGTTGCTGTTGCTGCCTGGTACTGTTGTTTGCAGCATCAAATGCCACAACAGCCCCCTTGTCAACACCCCTTCAGAAGTTCTGCTGTTTGTGGCGGTCATCTCTTGCCAACATACTTCCTGCCTGGATTGTCTTTGGTGCTGTTTGTTTTTAAGAGTGGGAGGCATTTCCAGCTGTTGGTTGTTTCGTAATCAAAGATGAACCCAGGGGCTATGCCCCTTGTGCGTTTTCTTGTGCTGTGCAGCTTGAACAAGTGATTGATGCCTTATAGCTGCGCTGGGTGCTGTCGAGACTGTATCTCTTGCTTGATGCAATGTGGTGAATACTGCACAAGCACTCGTATGCCTGGTCATTTGCCACCAGGTGTGGTTTGGTCCAGCATGTATGCTGGTTTGTCTGCTCGTCTGCTTTACAGGATATCTCTAGCGCTCTTGTATCATGAATTCATACCACAGCACTTGAGCTGATGCTGTCTGTTTTCTGTGCTGTCACACTCGGGGCCTGATGTGTGTTTCATCATGCCATGCCACAGACAGCTTGCTTAGTAACCAGCATCATTCACATCAGATCTGGTGAGTGTTATTGTATGTTGGCACCTTGCTTGCTTCACAATGCTTGTTTATGCATGGGAATATCACGGGGCTTGAGAGGGGGGGGGGCGCGAAGCCACCAAACCCTGCAAAATCAAAGAGGGTGCTTCATGGATACCTTAATGCAACCCGTCAAGTTAGCAGCACACAGAGGGCTTACAGCAGTGCGTATTGTGAACAAGGATCATGCTGCAAGTGCAGGAACATTGCGTAACATTCCTGCTGCCTGGTACTGCCATTTCACAGTGTTCCGTTCAAGGGATGCCAGCTAGGGCGTGTTGTGGTTTGCAGCTGTGGGACTCTGGTGCGCTGCTGTGTACACATGTGCCTTAGGAGTTGACTGTAGTACTTGCCTGTTGTTGTCCAACACATTATGCGAACAGCTTTTTCTGTGTGGGACTGGTCTACATGGGCTGAGTACTGTATGGCCGGCAGTTGCAGTGTGTGTCCCTTCTTGCCCCCACTAGCTGCATGCCTGTATGTATGTGTATGCCTTCCTGCATTGAGGAATGTGACTGTGGTGTACAGGAACACTGCAGGGTTATGGTGGCTTTGTCCATCATGGAGGCAGGGATTTCTCTATCGACAGCGGCAGGTTCTCTCCATAGGCACATGCTCTATCTGCTGCGTCAGTGCTATGGAATTGGGTTCGTGCTATAGATTGGGGGAAGGGTCAGTGTTGATGTTCTCAGGACAGAACTCAGTGCTCTGTCAGCCTTGCTGGCTCAGGTTGCTACTCTGTGTCCTGCAAACGGCAAACCCAGGTACTCAGGTTGCACATGACATTATATGCCATCTGAGTTGTCAGCTGCTTTGACCATCAAGGCTGTCCCTGCTAGCACAGTATGCATCTGTGCCTCTGTCAACTGCACAGGCTGTGCCCATTATGTTACAGGGATTGCTGATCTGTTGGCCATGAGACTCCATGTTACATTATGCTGTTGGTGGCTTGGCTGCTCATGCTTGGCATGGTTGTGTGTTCCTGTACTGTCCTGAACTGTCCAAGCAGGTTGAAATACAGCATGTGAGCGTTGTCTGGTGTTTGGACGGCTTGCTTGCAGTAGCTGCTTCTAGAGGTATTGTCAGAAAACAGGATGTCAGCTGTGCATCATACAGATACATCAAGTATGCAGGCAACAGCTGCATTTGAGTTGCAGTGCACTTGCAGCATGTTTGTGCTCGTATTATACTTCTCTACTGTCAGGTCTCGCCGCTCGCTTCAGGTCTACTGCTGATTGTGCACACGCTGTTGCTGAGCTGCTGCAGATGTTGGTGGTGTTTGTGACATCTTGAATTGGTGGGGTAATCAGTCATCATGCAGGTGCATGTTGGCTAACATGTAGGTGGGCTAGTGTACTTGTCAAATAGCAAAACCCATGGTCTGCGGTTTGGAGGGCAGTTACGAGGTGTGGAGTGCTCATTGACTGCGTAGCTGTTCAGGCGTCTGAGCTATTATCCCCTGGCGGATGTTCTATTCCACCAGCTACATGTTGATCATGCATCGCCTGCCTCCCAGTGCCCCAGTGCTGCGTCCGGGTGAATGCTTGAGCTGTTACCTGCTGATTTGACCGCTTAGGGTTTCAAAGTGTTACAGTCGATGAAAGCTGCAGTAGTCGTATGGGGTTTGGGGATTCCCCGATGTCCAGATCTTGTAGCTTGCAGGATTTGCCTTTGAGAGGGTCTAAACTAGATGGTGAAGAGGGGTGCAGTCTGGGTCTTATTCTCTGAGGTTTGAAGTGTTGGAGTTCTAGCTGATATCACTTGAATAATAAAAACCATGCACATGCTTCGGTCTGCGTATGCCGTGCCCCAAAACTCGTGCGACTAGTGCGGAACTGGTGGTGTTTTGGCAGAATTTGGGAGGATGTGTGGCGTTTAATCTGAAGTTCAATGTGTGTGTGGTTTTCTACGAGCATGTCACTACAAGGCTCTTGAATGCCTTTACTGCTCTGCTATATGGCAGTCTCTGCTAGAGTGCTGGTTTGGGTTCCTGGCCTCAAGTTTCAAGTTACGTGACATTGTTATTGTTATTTGTGCACGCCTGTTGCTGTTTGCCTTGCATGCTTTTTCTGCCATGTGTAATGCCAGTGAAACCTCAGAAGGGTGCTTTTTGGATATGCGTTGTTGTAATTGTTGTAGTGCTGCCTATGTGCATTTCACTATGATTGAGAGTGTTGAAGGGGTTCTGATGAGTGTTATCTCAGCCAGTTGCTCTTGGCAGTCCATGTTACAGTATCGATCAGCCCAGTGTACACTTACAGCACTGTCAGTGAGTATGTCAGCTGCATTTGCAGCATCCCTCTGCATTTTCAGTCAAAACAGACTGGCTGATTGTGCCCTGGGTTGCTTTTGGTAATGGCCCAATGGGTCAGCTGTGTTCAGGTGTTGCACGTGCACGTTCTCTGCTGCAGTTCAATACGTCAGAAGTATGGTGGCTCTGCTTTGTTGAGGCCTGTCTTGCTCTTGGTCTTTGGATTGCTGGTGTGTGGTTTCAGTCGTATGTGCTGCATTTGAACTGTCTTGTGGTCTGTTTTGCACATACGTCGACAGTGCTTGAGGCTGAAAGTCGGAGCAAGACGTCAGTGGCATCTTCATGCAGTGGTCCTCCCATGTGCTGTAGTCGTTCTTGGTGATGATGATTGGTGACGGTCTCAGTATACCTTCAGGTTTGACAGCTGGTGTTAGATGCACTAGCACATACAATGTGCACCTGGGCTTATCCACTGCAATTCCAGCAGCATGGCTGGCGGCTGCAGGGGATTAGCTGGAAGTTAGTGGTGTTGCTAAAGCCCTTTAGTGTGGTGCAGCTGTTGTTGCAGGGTAGGAGAGTGGCAGCCTGCTGATGGGACCACGTAGGGTCATAAATGACAGGTGGTTGCACTGCGTCTTCTGCATGGAATGCAAAGCTTTCAGAGCGGCAACAGCAGATGGCAGGCAGGTACACCTGGGATTGAGTAGTACACATGAGATGGCTTTGCCTGAGTAAGCCGGCGCCTCACTGATGTATCAGCCGCCTGCACAATGTTTCAGGTTGTTTTGAAGGCTCACAATGCGAGTCTTGGTCCTGACATCTATTGCCACTTGTCCTTATCCTGCCACCATTGTGAGTCCTAGGGACTTGACTTTTGCATGCCATTGCTCTGTGCTGGCGCTGAATCGCCAATATGCTGATGCTATCTGGGATGCAAGCATCATTTACACATGCAGTTGATGTGTAGTATATTGAAGATATAAGACAGCAGCAGTGCCAACTGATCGCGGTAGCGGCATCTAGCTTAAACCAGGATCTAGCAACTCCATTGCAGGCGACGCCATCAAGCTCTCCAGCCATCCTGCAAGAGTCATTTGTTGCTGCTTTTCGTGTCCTGTAGCACGACTCCTCTTGATGCTGATGAAGAGTTTCGTGGTCAGACTGCCTAAGCATCTGGCAGCGCTGTCCTGTTTGGCAGCACTAGGTTACCATATGACCATCCTGGTATTGCTCACTGCCTGATTCTTATTCATCATCAGCTGAATGACCTTGACTAGCTTTGAGATGTCCTGCAGAGAACTTCCGGGACTGTTTGTTTATTCCCCTTCATGATCGAATGTGTGCCTGTACTGTTGTGTGCTTAGCTTTCTGGGGTTTAGATGGCAATCATGAGGCACCTACTTGCCCGTGCCTATTGTTCGATATCATCATCACCATTACACTTCAGGTTGCAATATGTTGTGTGCTTGCATCCATCTTGACCATGTCTGTTATGCCCATGCCTTGCAGCAGTGTGAATGTTTCAAGAGTTTTGTTGCTAAGGCTGGTGTGTTTGGGGAGGTGTCGGCACTGCTTTGGTGTCGCAGCGTGTGGGTTGGCCAGCTGCATAAGTCTGTTCTGGTAGGAATGTGCAACATCTACCGCCCTTCCTCATCTAGCTTTGCATGTCTCACCTGCAGACGCAGTGCTGCCCATCATTTTGCAGCATCCAAGCTTCTCTGACCCTGTTGATGACGAGCTATTTGTTGGCGGTGTAGCTCGTCAGGGCATTGTGCACAATGGAAAGCGGTGCCTGGTGTTATTGTTGGACTTGCATTGGCACTGATTGAGCCTAGACAGCTGCAGTAGCTGTCGCTGATCTTCTCATGTTGGTTGATCCAGACCCTTGAATTGGGGTGTTGTCTAGACAAAGTGCTGCTTTAAGCGCAGCTGCATGCATGACAGTGAATGGCTTATCACAAGGCGCCAACATCATACTTTGGCACATCATAAGTGACTTCAAAAGAGGCCGCATTCTTCTCCCCTTGCAGTCTCTTCCTGTCGTCAGCATGCATCTTCGCAACAGGAGGCGAGTCCATTACCCGGATGAACCAGCTACCTCAGGTTGCCATGGGGGTCGCTGCTTCCTCATACTATCCACACATATCAAATGATCATTGAGGTGCAATCTGTTTAAGCAGCTGCATAAATGTGCAGTACATATACGGGTCTGATGTTATGTGAGTTGGCGTGTGCATGTGGCAGCATGATGGCCATCTGCTGCATGACCAGCAACAAGAAGCAGAAGTTGCTTGTGACTGCGCTCTTGGCCTATGATGAAAGCACTTCACAGTGCAAAGTTCCTGCATTGCAAGGGTGGCCGTGCGCACGCTGCATGCAGCAGAGGGGGGAAACAGCACTATTGGTGCATAATTGCTGCTTCGTGCTTTGCCCTTTTGCTGTTTTGTGAATGACAGCTTGGCTGGCATTGAGCATTGTTGTACTTGTGGGGGGTGGTGGCGAAGTATCTTCTTAGGGTGGGTGTGTATGTGATATATTTGTAGTAACACTGCTGATCAGGTTTGTCAAATGCACCTGACGTGGTGTTTTGGCCAGTTGGCGCTGATTGAGTGTGGATGTGGCGATTTGCAGCATCCGCTGTCCACTGGTCAGTCCTAGCTGTACAGCAGCCTTCTGAAACAGCTGGCTTAAGTGAGAGCTTTTCGTGTCTCTGTGCCCGTTGTGGTCAACTGTGCAGCATGCTGTGCATAAAAGCTCAATGAGCTCCGAGTGGAGTCCAAGTTGGAGTTGGTTTTCTAAGCTTCAGATAAAGCTGCGGCAGTTTCCACTGCGGACAGTCTGATGAGCCAAGTGTTACAGCCTCCAGCTGTGGCAGTTCTGCGGGCCTAGTATGGTGACTTCACGTTGTGTTTGGTATGGATTCAGGTGAGGTAAAAAGTATGAGTGGGTTGAGCCAAGAGTCCACCTAGTATGTGGGCCCAACTGCATAGTGGGTTATGCCCAACCGACACACAGGACGAAGCTCAGGGCCTCCCGCAAGGCACATTCGATGGGGAATGTGAAATAAATAAGAGATTTGGGTTCAAACACCGCTGAGGGTGCTGGTGCGTTTGTGTTTCGGTTTGGATGTCGCAGCGTTATGCTCCAGCCGGTTGGCTGAGGCTCCTGACGGCCAGCGCGTGGTCGCAAAACATTTGTTGATTTATTTACAGCACATATTTGGCCTGGGTTGGATGCCGTACCACACCTGGGGTCACTGGTGTGGTGTGTTACCAGATACCCAAGCGGTCCACCGGACACTAAGAATTGTGGGCTAGCAGCACGTCGTCATATCTTCTGATATGCACGTTGATGATATCAGGGAGGAGCCCAGCACATCAAGCAACTCTGGTTCACCCTCGAGTAGCAGTTCCGCCAGAACCCCCTCCGTATATTACGACCTCGAAAGCACCTCGCACGTAACAAATACATATCTGTCCAGAATACAACGCTAGCTTGCACAAGCAGGGCTGCTGCTACCTCTCGACCACCCGGTCATGAAGTTGAGACCCTCCTGGTAACCAACGCTAGCTTGCTGGGAAGTTCTGCAGCTTATCAGCACCATGCTGATCAACGTGGCCAGTAAAGACTCTGAGGTGCCAGTTGTTGCAAAACTGAGCAGTCAGCTTCCTGGGCTGTCAAGTCCTTGCTGTTTCAAGACTGCCGCCAGTTCTCTGCTGCCTGCAGCAGGCTGCTGCTGCTACTGCTGCTGTTCTATGTCTGCAACCATGCATATGATGCACAGCGTATTGTGGCGCAGATACTCACAGGGAGATCTGTGAGGCTCACCCCGCTGATTGCAGTGCTATCATGTATTGATAGACGGCCTGCACAAGGTCAACTTGCTGTTTCCACACCAGTACAGCCCCTGATGTCGACTCTAACTCTGGGTCAGAAACCCTGACAAGAACAGGTACGTCTTTCCCATGGAGTTTCCCCTGCTCCTGGAACTCCTGCTGCAGCCGCTTAGTTGCTGCTTCCAGCTCAGCAGCACCTTGAGGGTTCGATCTGCACGCCATAAGTGTGATACAACGCCAGTGCTTGAACCATAAGTGTGATACAACCATTGAGTAAGCCAGACAAACATGACGTGCGGTTAAGACAGCAGCCATGCACATCATCAGACACTAGCCTGCCGCACAATGAGCGCACTGTACTATGAAGGAACAACGCCAACTCAGGGTACATGGATGCTGTTGCGAACACTGCAGGCAGTGCATGTAAACAAATAGCACACTGGCTGCTGACGTATTAGTTAGGCCTCCATTTAAACAGTGAGCATTGGCAGCGCGCACTCACTTGATCTTAGCTATCAATGGGTCTTCCTGGGGTCTATCAGCATCTGCACCAGAAGCAATGGCATCCAGCTCTGCACTCTGCAGGCGCAACAGCGTCTGTGCCACAAAATTGGCCATGGCATTTGCTTGAACCTCATCCTCTCCCCCATACCACGCCCACCCTGGTTTGTCTGCGGCACATGGGAACACTGCATTCAGCTGTGCTGCTGCTGTGTACACCAGAGACAGCCAGCGCCCAAACAGCTGCTGGTTGACCTCTTGCAGGAGCTGTGGCTGCTGCTGAGCAGGCACTAGGCCACCCGTCTGCAGAAACTCTTCTGGCTGCAGCTGCTCAAAGATCTCTTGAGCTGACACCCCACTGGAATACGCCTCCAATGTCAGCAGCACAAAGCTCCTCATGGAATACACTGAACCCATGACTGCACCCACAAATGCAGTCATCAGCTGCACTGCTAGGGCTCTGTTGCCCCCCTTGCCTGTAGAAATGGCTGCGGCGGTTATCAATCCTGGGCTGCTGTTGCTGCTGTAGGCTGCAGTGTACCCTGACGGGGCCTTCAGTCGGGTGGGGTTGTTCAGCTGCCGTTGCGTCTTCAACCTGCTATCTGCTGCAACTTCCAAGGTGATGAACACCAGCCGCGTGTACAGCTGCATGAGCTGGGCAAATTGGCTCATGCCCTGTCCAGGGTCTGAAGACACAGTGGCTTGCAGGCTCTGCAACTGCTGGAGGGTGTAACCCTCTTCAAAATATAGCTTAAGGGCCTGATTTACAAACTGCAGGAGCCCTGTGACCTGCGCACTGTGCTGGCGAGATATCCCTGTGAAAATGTCACTGCTGCTTTCTGCATCACATGATCTGATGGAGGTGCTTGGCCCTGTCTCCTGGCCCTTTTCTTGTGTGCCATTGAGAGTGGCAACCCCAACTTCCTTTGCTGTTAACATCACCATGATCATCCATGAAAGCAAGATATCCGCTTCGCGTTCATCAAGCAATTGTCCATTCTGCTGCATATTCTTCAGCTGCAGGTCTGTGTGCAGGCCATCAACATTCTCTCCACGTGTGTACGCGTCCAGGACAGTCTCAACAAAACACTGTGCTGCAAATAGAGACTTATTTTGTGAAGCAAAGTATGAAAGCAAGATTGCATCCTCCAAGCCTTTGGCTGCTGCTGCTGCAGGGACTGCCTGCAGCAAGGTAACAGCAAATGATGACACACTGGCAGGGCGCCTGTTGCCGATTGTGTGACGCACCCAACATGTTGCATCTACACAATAGTTCTTGCGAGATATCGCTACACTCAGTCGACTCAAAACACAAGTTACTTGTTATGAATAGCAATGGCTGAACCACAAGTCTAGGTCATGGGTCACACAGGGCCCCAGTCCCCGGCAAGAAGCAGCTGCCTCAAGGCCTACCTTTCTCATTACACTGTATCGGCGTTGGTGGCAAACATTCTGGCTGCATAGAGCTACTCCAGAGTACTGGGCGGGGATGCAACCCATCCTCATCCCCGGGGACATATTGCAAGGCTTTCGACCAGGTTTTTCTGGTTTCAGCGTTCAATACTATGAAAAAAACAGCGTTGTGATATAATGTCGGCAGTAAAGCCTAGTTGTCATTGTGGTATACAACAGTGAAAACCGAGGCTGCAAGTCATTTTTTTTGTTTGATAGCATGGCCGCCTTCGCATGCGGGTGCTGTTCTTCTTTTCATGGCAGCGTAGCTGTCATAATAAACTTATCCCTACTTGATTTAATCAAGTCGCCGTTTAGTCTAGAATATGGCTTGCTGAGTGCTCGCGGGGCCTCGCCTCGCTTGCCCCAAGGAGTGGCTGGGAGTTTCCCCTACGGTCTGGTGATATTTCTCACCCCGTAGACAGCCTCTGTGCTGTGTCACGTTCTGGGCAGCTGGGCTTGTTCTCCGCGACAGGGAACAACCATGGTTGTGAAGGTGGATGTATACGGTGGATGTAATGTCACAGAGGCCATCACCGTGGACAGCAACGCTGTGGCGGCAAGCCTGGAGATGTTGGTAAGCATGTGAAAGGCTGAGGTCCGCTGAGACAACAGCCCTTCTGCCGTGCATGCATGTGTCTGGCTCTCTCATCCAAGGATTAAGTGCATCTCCCTTCAACTGCAGAGCCCCGCAAGTGACAAGCCTGCAGAAGACTCCAGGCTTCTTTCTCTGCTGGCAAACGTCCTTGAGGCCATGGTCGATGCTACGGAACAGCGTGAACAGGCTAGGCTGCAGGCTAGGCTGCAGGTATTGTGATGTGCTGACGACTCGAGCTCCGCATGCACACCCTAGACCCTTGAAAGCTGCTTTTGACAGTACGTAGCGCCACCTCTTGAGTCTCGTCGATCACGCGTGCAGCCCCTCATGTGCGTCCGATATTGCTTGGTCCTGTTGCCTGCGCACTCATTGCGTTACAACAAAGCCAACACACCAGCTTTCAGCTAATCTACTGTGGTGCTTCCAGCTGGCACCTCAGCGCATTACAAAAAGCATGGCAGTAGTGGAATGAGTCTCAGACCCTTCGTCTGCTTGACCTCAGGCGCACATTCTTGCACACCATATCCACTCTATTTTGTTGACAGACATGCTAGTGGTGGATGGTGTACCTGACGATAGCCGCTGTTGTTGCTGCTCTGCTCAGGGCCATGAGGCAGGGTCAGCTCCACAGTTGACAGTGTTCCATGGCCTGCGTGCCCCGCCAATCAGCATTGAGGCATACCTGGTGCGAATCGCCAAGTACGCCAAGTGCAGCCCAGCGTGCTTTGTGCACAGTATAGTGCACATGCTGAAGTTGGCCAAACAGGATGCCAGCTTTGCTCCCACTCGCCTGAATGTGCATCGCCTGCTGTTGACTGGCGTGCTGATATCTGCCAAGTTCCTGGATGACCGATACTTCAACAATGCCTTCTATGCCAAGGTGTGGCTGCATTATGAGACATACTTGCGTTGCTGCGATCATACCACATTGCGGCAGTGTGCACATTGACCTAACAGGTGAAACCCCAGATGCCGACCTGCTGATGCTTGTCATCACATTCACTGACAAGCCTGCCCACAGCCGGCGGAATGCACAAATACGGGTGCATCTGCGCTGTGTGTGTTCACAGTCGATGAATAATGTGGCAACTTGGCGTTTCACTTTCGGGCTGCACCCGCACACTTCACCCCTCCTGCTATGTACTCTCTGCAGGTTGGTGGTGTCACCACTGTTGAATTAAACCGCCTGGAGCTTGAGATGCTGCAGCTGCTGGATTTTCAACTATCGGTGACACCTGAGCATTTGGTTGCAGTGCTGCTGGATGCACAGAGTGGCAGATTGATGCTGCAGATGTTGACAGCATACAGCAACTGCTGCGGTGTTTCAGGCCCCACAGCGGCATTGGCAGGATATGCTGCTGTGCAGCTGCCATGTTGCGAAGGACCCAGCTCAGCAGTGCACACCCAGCATATCCTTCAGCAGCAGCAGATGATGCAGCAGCTGAATGTCGGTGCAGGTGCAGCACAGCGCAAGCGCCGCAGCAACAGCCTTGAGGTCATGGAGGGCATTGATGCATGCAGGCCCAAGGTGTTCTGTGGCAGGGCCAGCATGGAGGTGGTGGCATGATCCTATGTTGCAGCGCTCAGCAGCTTGCTGGCTGGTGCGCAGCCGGCTGTGAGCACGCTCATAGCATGTGTCAAGGTGCACCTTGTCGCAGCAGACCCCGGGGTTGAGTGTGGTACCGCAGACAGTTAGCGGTGGGCGTTGATGGTGCGTGTGAATGTGTGATGGAGGGGTGAAAGTCGGAGGGCGGGGAAGGCTTTTTAGGGAGGGGTTATACAGTTCGGCAGCTGCACTTGTCTGTTGCCTGGAGTGTGGCCATTCCATGCCCAAGCAGCGGCAAGGGCTTTTATGGATGCCTGGGAGGGGCGGCACAGCATCCTTCAAAAATCATATATGTTGCTGAACCATGTTGTAGCAGCATGATCTTTTTATGCTGCTTGCAAGGTGTGATTTCCACAGCCCTTTGCTTACAGTGATACAGGTTGGGGCTACACAGATGTTTGCATTTGTCGTCAGTGTACTCAATGAGCTGTTGCTGATGTGTCCTGCGGTGTCTCTGCAAGTTGCAGGTATAACTCAACATTGCCAGTGCAGGACAGCTTTGTTGCAGCTGTCAGGACACGAGTGTTGGCATGTGTGTGCTTGGCATCTCAATCTGGTGGTGTTTGCGCATATTACATTTCGTCGGGCACTGTATTACAACCCCTTGGTTATATCTTGTGAGTCAAGGGTACAGATGCAATCTTTGTCATCTTGAACAGCCTCAGGTGTAAGAAGCAGCAGTCCACAGCTTTGGTTGTTGGTAACCGCTACGCTGCATATACATTCTGATGTGTGTTTGCATGCGGTGGTGCAGCTGGTACGCGCCTGGTGAGTACAGCAGGCAATTGTTTACAATTGCTCAGGGTTGTTGCAGTGAGGTGATGATGTCTGCAGCACCGACCACAGAATGTGGCGGTTGATCATAGGCTGCAGCAAAGCTGATGAGGTCATCACAGCCTGTCCTCTGCCATGTTGATGCCTGTGGGCCTGCAGACCCTCCTGCTCTGGTGCTTGCATGTCATTGTTTGGGTCGATTAGGGTGGTATCTCCAGGAGCCTCGGGCCTGGTTGGACTTGAGCTTTCCTGCTGTGGAGGCTGTGTTGTTCATTGTTCCTGGTACTTGACCATGGTTGGTTTGCACCATGTTGCAAATCATCCACACCATCCAGCATTTGTCTGTGCAACTATCACACAGGAAGGAGTGGGATCTCAACTCCTTTCTGACCAATGTTTGGGGTGGCAGTCATGTGCGGCTTTGTTGGTTCTTTGCAGGAATGATGTGCGCCATGCCACCTTGGACAAAGAGTGTCTTGACCCTGGCATCATGTCTGCTATTTTGATTTGATTCTACTCTTACCTGAACTGTTTGGTTATGCAACTGTTGCTCTCTTGGAGAGGACAGGTCGGCAGGTGTGCGGATGCTGATTGTTGATAGTGCTGGGTGTTGTGTCGCTTGGAGTATGTCTGTGCCACGTGGCATGGGTGAAATGAGCCCCATGCTTACATGCATCGCTACAGGTTGTCTATCTGCTGTCATGCTGCCAATGGGGAGTTCCATGATCCCTGGCTATTTCCACATGCTGCCCTGGATGCATGCAGGGTTGCAAAATGGCTATCCCAGCTGTCCAATGGCGATGCTGTTGCATTTACACAAATTTTGTCAGCTTCTCCTAGCGACTGGTAGCGCATGTAAAGCAGGCAGACCTGTTATGAGGACAGCCACTTTCTGCAGCTTGTCAGAACACTAGCATAAGAAGTAGTTCGGAGTATCTCTTGGCTTGATGTGTACAGCAGGAGGGGGAGGACCTAGGTAGATTTACCCATATACCTCGAGTACAGCAATCTGCCTTCATGGCAAGAAAGAGAGAATGCTCGCTTGAAAATGTAGTTCAGAATTGATTTGTCACGGTTGCCGAATATACGCTGTTGCTGTGTTGTCGGTGCAATTTTGGTTCCGCCAGAAATGACCCTTGGCCTAGGACCCATGGGACAAAGATCTAGTTTGCCGTCATTTGAGTATTGCAGCGATCAACAACATGGCAGCACCTCCATGGTGGGAGGAGGAGGGTACCGTTTACAGTGTCTCCGTCAAACAGCCTTCTCCAGCACCACCGGTGCTCTGCCTCCTCTGGCAGGGGCAAAGGACTTTCCTTATAGTATCCTTGCCTTTATAATATTCCTTGCCTGTGGGTCAACTGCCGTGATTGAGAGACATCTGAAGACCAGCAGCTGGTTACCAGCTGATAGCCACTCACAGTGAATCAGCGTGTGGGCCTGTCAAAAAATAAATCAGATCAGCAAAAATGCCGTCCAGGCAAAGGCCACCGTGAGTATCTGAGGTTTTGACGGCACTTGTGAGGTGCGAATGGACCTCACCAAATGCCAGGCTGGCAGTGAGGCTCGGGCCCTGCAGTTCATGAACTTTACCAAGTTCCTGCAGGGGCTTGGCAAGCGGTCTATGGCACTGAGTGGTTGTAGCATTGACTCTTCCAAAAATAAGAAGCTTACCCTCTCAGGCTGCAGTAACTTGCTGCGACAGCAGTACCTTATATCGTAGTAGTGAATTCAATTCAACCCCCAAGGCTTGGGAGCAGGGAGCCACAGGACCTGAACGTACCAGCTTATTGCGCAATATGCTTGCTGTTGTCAACAGCAAGAAGATGTGTGACGGCGGCCCCTCACATATCAGCTCATTTGCCAGCTCATCCAATGTTGCATGGCTCAATCTCTTGCACTAAATGATAGCATTATCTCTTATTACTGGTGCATTGAAATAGAGACTGGATGCCATGCAGTGCACAACCGTAACTGCTGGCGTCGTACCCCTGGTTGAGTATGTGGGCCCAACTGCATAGTGGGTTATGCCCAACCGACACACAGGACGAAGCTCAGGGCCTCCCGCAAGGCACATTCGATGGGGAATGTGAAACAAATAAGAGATTTGGGTTCAAACACCGCTGAGGGTGCTGGTGCGTTTGTGTTTCGGTTTGGATGTCGCAGCGTTATGCTCCAGCCGGTTGGCTGAGGCTCCTGACGGCCAGCGCGTGGTCGCAAAACATTTGTTGATTTATTTACAGCACATATTTGGCCTGGGTTGGATGCCGTACCACACCTGGGGTCACTGGTGTGGTGTGTTACCAGATACCCAAGCGGTCCACCGGACACTAAGAATTGTGGGCTAGCAGCACGTCGTCATATCTTCTGATATGCACGTTGATGATATCAGGGAGGAGCCCAGCACATCAAGCAACTCTGGTTCACCCTCGAGTAGCAGTTCCGCCAGAACCCCCTCCGTATATTACGACCTCGAAAGCGAGCTTCGCAGCATCAGCCAGGTAAGCAGCTTCTTGATGATACATGCATGTACAACGTGCTGCAGTACTCGTGGCAGTGCAGTCCTGTCGCAGCAGCTGAAATCGCATATTCCCCCCTCGACAGCTTCAGCTTGTTCCGGCTCAACATGTATATCTGTTGCACAGTATAATAGTATTGGTGCAGCAGGCGTTGGCATTTGGGGGGTGTAAGCACATTGGCGAGCTATGAGTCATGACTGGCGACGACCATCGTTGGCCCCAGGCATACCTGCTTGTTGCTCGTGCTCAAGGTTGGTAGTGTTTGGAGCTGTCGTTTCAGATTGACAGAAATGCCTGATGTTGTTTTGCAGGTTGTGCAGGTCCATTACAACTGCGACGCATAATTGCTGCTGTGCGCAACATGGTTGCATGACCATAGAAGGGGGATGGGCAGAGCTTGGGAAATCTGAACGGTTGCATCATGTCTGTGTATACTAGTCATAGGAGGTGGTTTATGCTGCACCTGCTCAATGCAAAAATTCTGCAACGTGCCAGGTTCGAACTAGGGCCTTCAACATGTGGGAGTTGTGACTAATAAATTTTCAACATATGAATGTGTTACATTGTGAGCCAGCCAAAAAGTCATGACTGGCAGCAAATTTGACCCACTTTGCAGCTGGTTCTGAATGCATACAGTATATTGACATGATTGTGACTGCCCACCAATGTCGCTCCGCATGTATTTGTGAGCTTGGGCATTTCGGCATCATGTTGGCTGACCGTGCTCCAGCCTGGACAGCCGTTTGGGTGAGACGTTGCCTAATTTATTAATATTTTTTAGTAATTTAACGTTAATGGGGGTTAGTTTGGGGGTTGCACATGAGGGACCCACAGGTTGGGCATCGAGTGCTCTAATCTCCCAGTATACAGTTGAGAACTGCACACTACACAGTAAAAAGTTTAAGCACCTTCCATGCTGTCCCAGTGACTGCACAGGAGCAGATTCACAATTGTCAGCCCCCGTCTGATCACAAGAGCCCTCAGCTCAAAGTGCCATTTACCACCGAACAATTTCCCGATTCCCCTCACAGTGACCCTCAGGCAGGGCCCGGCACTGCCCTGGAGGGTAGCTTGCCCCTGCTGCACTCTGACGTGCCACGCAGTGCACCTGTCGTGGTGCATGACAGCATTCAATTGTGTGCGTCAGTGCGTCAGTCAAGCAGCCAGAGTTGACATGCTGCTATGCCAACCAGCATGGCTGGGCCAACATCACTGACTTGCCTTAGCAGCTACCTCTGCTGCTGCTGCTGCTGTTGCTGCGGGCACGCTGTTGCCCAAACAACCCAGCGCATAATCATGAGGTAATGCTGGCTGCACAGGGTTCAGCCAGGTCTCTTGGCCCCTAAAGAACAAAGCCGCTGCATTCCAAGCACGGGCTGCATCAGCCTCTGTGGCATATGTGCCAAGGTTTAGAACCTGCAGGGAAAGCAGTTTGCAGGCCTAATGACACCTGCATCATGGCTTGCACAACACCACTGCAGCTACTGCATCAGTGATGAGTCGCTCTCTGTCACAAGCACTGTGTATCAGCTGCCCCACTCACCACCTCCAAACCAACCCACTCACCACCTCCAAACCAACAACATCACTGCACTGGGATCTGGCACTGGCATCTGATCTGGGCCACTGTGACATGCAAGATGCAATGCCCAGTCTGCCATCTGACTGTGATGCTGTTGTCCTTGCATGCTCAATGAGCTGCTCACCTTATTGCTGAAGCAGAACTGAGCCCTCCAGCCCTCATGGGCCCTCCTGCTCTGATATACCCCAGTGTATAGAGCACTGCGCAAAGCAAAACCAGCCTTGCCAGACCTACTGATGGACCTGGGAGCCATCTGGTGCTTGTTGCCAACACCACGCGGGCGCCCACCCCTGCCTTTGTGAGCAGACTCCTGCTCAGCTGCTGCAGCTGGAGCTCGCGCTGGCAGCTTGCTGAATGTCTCGCCTAGCTGAAGCTGCTGCTCTGGCTGAAGCGTCTGACGGCGCGACCTTGGCACCTTGGCAGGAGCTGCCGCTGCTGGACTACTGCTGCGCGCTGACACCAGTCTCGGTGTTCTGCGAGGCCTACCGCTGGCAATTGAGCTGCCCTGAGCCCCTGGCTGCTGCTGCTGTGGCTGTGGCTGCACCTCTGTCCCCAGACTGTCTGATGATGGGGTGTCAGGGGCCGGATTTGCTGCGGAAGGTGGTTGCTGCTCCTGACAACAATTGCTTTGTTCATTGCTGACAGTGGCAGCCCTTGAAGCCATGGCAATGTGTGTTGCTTGGTCAGCATTTGCTGGAGGCTGTACGGCTGCTGCTGCTGCTGGGGAACTTGGGCATTCTGGCTGCTTCTGTTGAAGGTGTGCTGCACCAGGCAGCTGTACATCAGGAAAGAAGCTCACTACATGCTGCAGCTTCTGCTGTACTGCTGCAGCAATAGGCATCAAACTGGTACGGACACATCGCTTGTTGGGATGTTCTCTAGGGCGAGGGTTCAGCAATGCGTGTTCATTTGAATCACTATGCCGCAGCTGTTTGTGCCGCTGTTGGTCTGCTGCCCAAGCAGCTGACAATCTGCTTGACTGCTGCTGGTGCACATCATCATCCTGCTGACTGCTATCAGCATTTACTTCCTGCGGTGGCGGCTGGCTCAATATCCTTGCACAGGGCTTGTGCTTTGCCGCAGGCAAGGTAGTGGGCTCAGTACTTGTGTCCCTTGCAGACTGCGATGACAGGTCACCTGCTGCAAATGCACAAGGAGAGCAAGCACCTGCTGCCTTTGTGGTGATCATAACGAGGCACCCTGGCGGTCGCTGCAGCAGGTCTGCAAGTGCATCCTCGGCTTCTGCTGCCTCAGCAGCTTTATAGCTGGTCTTGCGGACACGCTTACTGCGGCGCTCAGCGGCGATGGCACCATTCTGCTGTTGCTGTTCATCTTGGCCGGCATTGCCTGCTGCTGCTGCTGTAGCATTGAGCATAGACTCTTGCTGCTGCCGCAGCTGTTGACGTGGCGGCTTCCGACAGCGTTTTCTGCTGCTGTTGCCAATCACAACTGATTGTTGGCCATCAGCAACTTGCTCATTTGGCATGACAGCATCAGTGAATGCAAGTCCTGCAGCTGCAGCAGAAAGGTCTGCTCCTGCTGCAGCTCCCGCTGCTAATGCAGTATGAATTCCAGAGCCTGTGTACTTCTTTGTGGGTGGTGCTACCGTGTCAGCTTGTAACATCAGGAGCTGCGCTGCTGCTTGCAAGGTATCTGAATCACATGCACCTGCACCTGGTGCCGCTGATATATTCAAATCAGCAGCCTGCTGTTGTTCAGCTGTTGCTACTCCTGTGGCATGTTCTGCCGCAATGTCACATTGCTGCTGATCGCTGTGTCTGGTTATAGCCACATCATCCCAATCTACCACCTGGTGCTCTTCCTTCATGACTGTAGGTGCTGCTTTTTGTGGTCTTGTGCTACAGCTTACCCCTTGATGATTGCCAGTAGCAGTACTCGTGCCCTCTGGTGCTGCATCCAACTTAAGGTGCTGTACGAATTGCTGAGGGAAAGCAGCAGCGGCAAATGCCACACCAGGTGTTGGAGGCGTAGCTGCTGGATCAGCCACACTGTCCTGCAGGACTGCAGGACCCCTATCCGTTGTGACACCCCAGCTTTTACCCACTGCTGCCATGCCGTGCGCCTCTGTTCTGTATCCTGTTGGGATAACTGCTTGGCTGGTGCACGTGTTGTCTACACATGCTGGGTTGTTGAAGTTGACCATCACACTGCACACAGGTGTTGCCCGGTTAACTGCGGCTGCTGATGGCAGCAGATTGATGTGCTCATTGCTGTGTATAATGGTTCGCTTTCCTGTCTGACCCTCGGAACTTGCTGCACAAAGCGCCAATAGGAGCTGCGCTTGGGACCCACTGCAGTTTACTTGTTGAGGTGACATCCCTAGGTGTTGCTCCTGCAGCATCTAGACTGCTTGCAGCGGCATATACGAGTTTGAGCCGGCACAGTGCATTATTGTTATGAGCATCGACTGGATGCCAGCAGCTGATTACGGATCGATGGCTCAGCCAACATACAGGGTATGGCCTTCAGCACACGCTCATGCACCACTGCATGACCCAAACAGGTTTGCTGGCCATGCGAACTTCCCCTGCAGAATGTCCAAAAAATGAAAGTCAGGCACTGTGCCTGGCAGACCTAAATCAGCGTGCGACCAAAGCTGAAGGCGCTCTGGCGTAAATCATCGCTGCCCGACGTGCTGTCGTGCGTACTTCTGCTGCATGGTCGTGTATCCCATACCTGTGATTGATACTCACAGAATGCACGAGCAAAAATGCCGCTGAAATAACTTGCTACTTCTGTGCTCTTACAAAAGGCGCCACTACTTGAGTTGCTTGAATCATACACACGTGACAAGTAACGTCGTTCGAAGGTGATTCATGAAGGCATTGCAGCAATTACACGGACGCGGCGCAAGGTATTGGTGCAGGACAAGGACAGACTGGATAACCTTGCACGAGTGGATACCCTAAACTAACGAAATGTGATGTAAGCGGCATCATGAGGGCCATGCGGCAAGCAGTACCAAGCTCACACTGTTGTCAAGCATGGTGCAGGCATTCTGCGCCTGTGCAGGGGCGTCGAAGCATCTGTACGATGGCTGCGCTCGGCGTCCCTGTGGTGCTGCTGCTCTGTTGGTGTCTCGCTTGGGCTGACCGGCAGGCTGACGATCTTGCGATCGTCTCACCGCATATGATATCGTATAGCCTGTAAGGCGCTTATGCTTGGGATGACAAGCAGCAGAAGAGGTGCCAATACATGTACTGCAAGCGAGTGTGGCTGTTCATAAGGTTTGGCTGTCATCAAATCATGCAGGCAACAGACCTTGGTTGCAGTACCTTATGCATTTGAAAACATCTGACTCTGGCATACAGAGACGTGAGATGGCGACTGGGACAGATACAATGCCTAGGTGGTGGCAAGAGCACTGCCATCAATTGGGCTCTGCTGTGATTATCCAACCACACTTCTTGGTCAGTTGACTGTCAAAACACCTCAGACGATAGCAATGGCACTGCTACATTGCACGTTCTCACCTGGTGTGTGGTTGAGCTTGCTTGTTGGGTGCATCATATGGTGAAAACATTCAACATGGTGAGCCTTACCATGTAGAACAAGGTAGCTTGTTTGGCCAACCACCGTTGAATGCGGCAAGAGGATGCTGGACATATCAGTTGACTTCGCTATTGTTTCTTTTGTCTCTGTTACAAGGGGGTGGCCTCCTGATGACCAGCCAGCTCTGCTGCTCAGGTCTCAGTACTGTCAGGCCAGTACTGCCCGGGCCAAAGGTCAACCAGGTTGACCAATGACACTCACTGTCTCACATCCAGCTAGGACAACACTGTCCAACAATCCACCATCCAGCCGTGCAGGCTGCAATGACCAGTGGATAGTTGGCCTACCCAATCCCCACACCCCAGCAACCTTCCTCCAGGCATCAAGTATGTGCACAGACAGATGCAACATGTATGCCAAGCAAGCATCAGCATGGAAGGCACATGTCATCACAAGGAGCACATTGGTCTGGCAAAACTTGCCCTGGCAGGTTTTGTTTTGTGTCTGTTACAAGGGGGTGGCCTCCTGATGACCAGCCAGCTCTGCTGCTCAGGTCTCAGTACTGTCAGGCCAGTACTGCCCTGGCCAAAGGTCAACCAGGTTGACCAATGACACTCACTGTCTCACACCCAGCTAGGACAACATTGGCTAACAATCCACCATCCAGCCATGCAGACTGCAATGACCAGTGGGTAGTTGGCCTACCCAATCCCCACACCCCAGCAACCTTCCTCCAATTGCAGGCATCAAGTATGTGCACAGACAGATGCAACATGTATGCCAAGCAAGCTTCAGCATGGAAGGCACATGTCATCACAAGCAGCACATTGGTCTGGCACAGGCATATAAGCAACTGAGTG